>JANTBZ010000004.1:352358-383330 GCA_024741255.1 Exechia fusca
TTTTCTTCGTACTTTGAGGCTTTATTGAGCAAACATGGTTACATATAGATTATTCAAAGTATTGTCCATCGCTAGCCACTACTTTTTCCCATCTTTCTGTAAATTTTTGGATACGAGTTCGAAAGAACAGGACGTCTTTTGATACGATCCATGTTGTAGGACCGCTGATTTAAGGCTATCGAGCTAGAATAAAACTATGTAAAGGATTACAAACACAATGTCATCAAGAATGTTGTTCCTTCATAGTTTGTCCCGGGAATATTATAATAACTCACTAGAAGTTCACATCGTTGCCGGTTATCGTCTCCAGTTGACCGCGCTTCAGTTGGAAACTGCCCGGAATGTACGGATTGCGGTCGTGAAACTCGAGCTTAGTGACCAACAGTTTCGTATAATGTCGGATGCTCAGACCGTAGCCGTCGTTTAGGTGCACCTATTTGAATTAAATGTTTGCTTTCAAAATGCTAGTTTTAGACACAATCGGCTGACGGAGGCAATACAGGGTGACCCAATTGATCAGCATATTTGTAGGGGCTGTTTTATGCTTTAAGGACATCGAATTTAGAAAAACCAAAGACAACAAAATTATGATACATATCTGATCTGCAAGTTATGATGTATCCACCATTATTCAATATGACCACCTCTAAAGCGAACTATGGCCCTCAGTTGGATGAAAATCGTGAAGACGCATTACGTTGCTGGCTTGTTCGAAATGTGAACCACCCACGCCGAAGGACTCGCTTCAGAGCCTCAACGCTTTGTTATTTTTCACTGTGGACCTTGTCTTGCAAAATGTGTTCAAAAGAATGACCATGATGCTTTGCGACCGATGGCCAAAGAGCCATCAGACACAGAAAATATGAACAAAAAAAACGATTTTTCGAGTGAATTCAAGGAAATAATTATGAATCATACTAACAGTTTTTCGAGCTTCAGCCCCTTTAAAGTTGATATTCACATAGTTTCATCATAGGAGCATCGTCTGCAACTTAACCGCGATACCAATTAGCACCTACATCAAAACTAGAGCCCTCAACACAATTATGCGAAATTTCATTGGCCACAAAGGATTCCAAAACCTCTTCCACAATTCCAAATGTAACATGTTCGTAAGGCCTGCACGTGAGACAAAGACAAGTTTACATTTTATTAGCACATATTCTGTTGAAGAAAGTACTTGATTATTTTCAGTGAGTATCTGATTACCTGCCATCTACGTGCAGGGAGAACAAATTATTCAATCCAAAGAGCATAACTTCTATCTCTATAACATTAAGATGACAACTTTCTACAGTTGATTAGACTTTAGACATTTTACGTTTTATTTTGCATGTTTAAACTTAATATTTTCGGCTCTGCAGCTTATTTTATGAAAAAATTTCCACATTCAATATCCACGTTCAAGTTGTACCACCACACTAAAAGCCACTGTCAGTATTACTAGTTACTAGAATTTTAGAGCCCCTCGCAATTTTTTGAATATTAAGTATATGTCATTCTAACGTTTTATGAAAACAAGACTCATACAATTAGAAACATTAGGTCTCTACAAATTGTTGAAAATACGCATGTGACTAACAATGTTCTTCTTGCTTATAGAAAAATACACGTTGAGGTTCATATAATGACATAATGACATGAGATATCTCATGTCATTATGATGTGCGGCTTTTGTAATTTTATATGCATATTTACGAAATGCCAAATTTTAATCAATATGTTTATATTCCGATGGATTCCGCTCGTGTAGCAAGCACTCTACCACTGCACCACTCTGCGACGGATGCACCACTACTCACCCACAACTCGCCCATCTCAAGCAGCTTGCCGCGATACCGCATCGACTGCTGACAGCACAGCGGATGGCCTTCGCTCAGCACTATGTGCAACAGGTTACAGAATTTCCACGCAGTGAAGCGATTCTCCTGCAGCGGCTGGCGCAGCGCAATCGTCCAGAACGCGTGCGCGCCCTGCGTGTGAAACGTGCCGAAGATGACGGCACGCGCATGCTTCGTCTTCAGCGGCGTCTGGATGCCGTGCAGCGCTTTTTTGATGCTGGTGGTCTGCGAGAAAAGGTCGTTGTCGGTACGTATTGCGTGTTATGCCGATCGATTATGCGAAATGTTTACCAGATGATTGTATTCTTTCTTCCAAGCCGCCGACATTTTGTTGTGCCAATTTATCAAACACTTATCAAGCACGTATGAACGTAGTGTCGCGATGTGCTGTGAATTGACCGGCTGTCCGCTTGGCACTGAGCGAGCAGGCAATGCTTGGGCACATCATGTGTGGGAAACGCATCTGTATGTGCGCTTATCTTATCTACGTTGCAATATACTGACAAAGATAGCGATGCAGGGCAAGTGTTTCCGGTTGTACATTATAACGAGATGCAGTTCAACTCGTATCCGGGGATTCTGCGCTCGAATCTTGGAACGGTGGTGCTGAAGGACAATGAATGCAATCTGACGAAATTGGGGTCGGTGATAGCCAAAATTCAGCTGGATCCGAAGCAGACGATCATGTTGATTACCGCCATGTTGTCGGATGAGTGAATAATGGCATGCAATTTGGTTGAGTCGTTGGGAACGACGGACAACTGTGGTTTCGGAATATGGTCTGAAAATTGTCCGGCCCGAAAGCTTTTGGATGCCCTAACTTAAAATCACAATATTTGATTAAATGATGCAAAACATCTTATGACGTCGAAGAACTAGTCATATTGCATATTGAGACTGACTGCAGTTTTGTGACTGAAAACTCTTTCCACAGCCGTTTGGTTGCTCAAGTTATCGCCTCACGTGGAGAAATTCCCGCAGTGCGAGGACAAACCAAACGGAATCGAAGCAACACCGGCAGGATTCTGATTGCAGGATTCTGATTGCGACTGCACTGTACACACACACCCAAGTAAAATTCACACTCACAAACACACTCAGAGACCGGCACAACAATTACACAGTTTGATTTATTAGCAACTATTACAATCATCGGTGTTGAGGAATATTTTGGAAATATACACACACGAGCATTCGATTTTAGCACCGTTTCTGTACCGCTTATTCTATTTAGTTCACGAAACTACGAACCATGAATAAAATAAGCAATAAATCAAATCGAACAACCGGCGAGCGAGTGACTACTAAGAGAGATATGCGCGTGTATATGTATATTGTTAAAAATAGATTATATTATAATTAGTATGACGTGTGGGGGATGGGATGTGGGGGGTGATTGTGTGTGTGTGTGTTTGTTAAACCAGTAGAAAATATACATGTCCCGTGTGTATAATAAAACCGGCGTCGGGGGTTCGTCGGCCAAATCAAAGGCACTAAAATCCAGGTGCCATATCATCATCACATCATATAGTAGATACGTAATGTGTTCATAGTGCGCAGGTATACTCGGTTCCCGTCTCCTCGGCCCTCGACTCCGATGTGCTCCGGTCCTACATCGCCCTAACTCTGATAGTTCTTGCGCCGGAACGCGGACAACCGGAGACGCTCCTCCTGCAGCGCTTGCTCCAGCTCCAACACCTTAACCTGGATCTCCATCTCGAGCGTCTTGGCCTGATGGACGGACAGCGTGCTCAGATCCAGCTGGTCCTGCTGTTCGTCCAGCCGCCGGCGGCTGTCCTTGACGGTCGCCACGACGCCACCGGTCGCCTGTGTGACGTCACGCGAAGCTTGGGCCAGATCGGCCAGATAGACGCTTCCGCGTGGCGCCTTCACGCGACTGGAGACCACGAGCTGAGCTGTGCAGGCTGCGATCTCCTGGGCGGCGACGATCAGGTCGAGCTGATCGCGTGATTCATCGCCGCTGATGGCCTTGTTGGCGGCGGAGCTGTGGAGTAAAAAAAGATAAATCGAATCTGTGAAATTGGGTCCTCGATTTCGCATGTTTTGGACCATATCCGGCAAAACACATTTTGGTCCTTAGAGCCGGATTTTTCCCGCCAATGTGAATGTTACCACTCACACCAAAAAGTTCGCGCCCTGCGCCACACTCTTCGCCGCCGATATCAGACCCTCCGTCCACTGATGGTTCCGCTTGTAGAACTCCGTCGCCGACGCCGAGCCGCGGCCCAGCGCCACGATCTCCGACTGCAGCTGACGCGCCCGCTGCACCAGCAGCCGAATGCTGTTCATCAGCGCCGTGCACGCGTCCAGAATGCGCTCGTTCACCTCCAGCTTGACGCCCGAGGCGCCGGAGGCGCGCGACTGCGACAACAGATCGCCGATGCGCTGCGCGGCCTCCTCGATGGCCTTGTCCATGCCGGCCAGCTCCGACTCGATGGTGTCCGCTTGCGAGCTGCTGGCATCCGCATCGGTGCGCTCCAGGTCGTGGATGAGCGCCGTGATGTGGGCGAGTTGCGAGCGCACCGCATCGATGGAGCCGGTGACGGCTGCCGGTTCGGCGGCACTGTGGAGGGCCACGTAGAGCTGGGCTACCTGCTGGTCCCAGGAGCGGATTTCGGTGGCGATTTCTGGGGGGAGCGATGGAGAGGAGGAGCGAGAGGTCCACTTTTAATCCTGAACGTGTTTTTTCATTAAGGGACGCAAACATCCGAAACAAGAATATATTTTTTTATTTCTGATTACAAAATTCGGTACTCACTCTCCCCCGCCTCAATGTCCTTGCACGTATTGCACACCATCATCCCCTGGCCGTGCACCGTCGCCAGCAAATGTCCCGCCAAAATCACCTTCCTCGCCAAACTCTCCCCATTTGTTTCCGGATCATTCGTGTACGCCCCATTAACCAGCACAATCTCGTTCAGCACCGACTGCAGCTCCTCCGCCACCATCCGGAAATACGACGAAGTGCCCGTCGTGGCGGCCACCTCATTCTCGGCGGTGGCGCGCACCGACAGATTCTCCGCCGTCCGGATGCACGTCTGCAGCAGGGCGCGCTGGGCGGCCTCCTGCGCGATGCGCACATCGGCCACCTGTTGCCGGAGCTGGGCGGCGAGTGCCTGCGATTGGGTTAGCGATTCGGTTAGCGTCTCCTGTTCGAGCAGCAGATCGTGCATGTCCGACTCGAATGTGGAGCGCTCCGTCAGGTGGTGGGCGGCATTGGTGGACGTGAGCTTCGTTGGCGGTTCGTTCGTTCGATCGTGTGGGTGCATTTTGGGTGGCAGTTTTTGTGTGTCGGTGTGCGTGGTGGCATGCATGCAGTTGGTGGTGGTTGGGTGCCAGAGAAAATAATACAACGACAACGACCAGCGGAGAGCGGAGGTTGATTTGGTTGGGGTGGATATTCGGTCGGGTATTGCGAAAAAACACATGCAGCAAAATAACAGAGAGCATGAAAACGTTGAGAAAAGAAAATAAATCACGAGTTAGAATCCGCACGCAAGCAAAACGGATGGGGATGAGTGAGTGAGATGGGATGGCGACAAAGATGATAGATATGACACTATGCGACCGATTTCTGTGTTTCTTTTTTGTAACGTAAACGTAACCGATTTGAATTGGGCTCCAAGTAACGAATGGATCTAATTAAGACCTTTCAGTTCAATGTTGGTCCTTCGAGCCGGATGTCTTCATAATTTTTCGAATATGTATAATCAATCAGATCAGTATATTCGGCGTAGTATAACTAAACACCTTTATTAATCGATGAAACGAATCAAAACAAAATTCTCGAGGAGTCTTGACAAAGGGTGGGACGATTTCGCAAAAATATACGACTATAGAAAAACGAGGCTTCTGTAAATCAAATTGACAACTAGAATGAAAAGCCATCCTTACATTTCATGGAAAAAAGTTATAAGTTCAACGATTTACTTGAAATAATATTGGTATTTGTTTATTGTTTCATCTGCAGAGGAGTAGCAGGTTCGTTACAGTTTTGGAGCCCAGCAGAAATCAGTCCAGTCTAGTTTCACGCACTCAATCTTATTTTGGCGCATAGTGTTACACAGATGACAGATGTGACAGATGATAGACGAGAGATGAGATTCCGATGCTAAACACATCCAGCACTTACCTCCGTCGCCTGTCCGAGCTGCTCCTTCACCACCACCAGCTCCGAATCCACCGCCTCTTTCTCCGCCCGCAATGTCGCCAATTCCTCTGTCAACTCCTGATTGGCCACCTCCAACCGCTGCACCCGATCGTCCAGCTCCACCCGCTCGAGCTGCGCCGATTCCGAGCTCTGCTGCAGGCGCTCCTCCGCCTTGCTACTCTCATTCTGCACCTCGGCCAACTGGCTTCTCAATTCCTCCACTCGCTGTTTCTCTTGCTCATGCTCAGCTCGCAATTTCACCACTTCCTCTTCGTGCCTCGCACCTTCCGCCCGCAACGCCTCCACCTCATCCGCCTGCCTGCCCCTCACATCGTCCATCTGCGCCGACAGCGCTCCATTCTCCGTCTCCAGCTGCAGCAGTCGCACCTCCATCTTCGCCCGCTCATCGCTCACCGCAGCGCTCTGCTGCAGCTGCTCATCCGCTCGCCGCCGCACCGCTAGCGTCTCGTCCAGCTGGCCGCGCATCTCCTCACGCTCTCGCTGCGCCTCCCCAGCCTCGCGCGTACTCGCAGCCAGCTGCTTGCTCACATCGCCGTGCTGGCGCAACAGACGCACGTGTTCGTCCCGGATCTGCGCGTACATCGCCTTCAGCTTCTGGAACTTCTCGTCGCTGGCGCGCAGCCGCTCATCGTCTGCGACCTGTCGGCTGGCCGATTGGGCGCGCAGTTCGAGCTCCTCCTTCTCGAAGCGCATGTTGGTCAGTTGCTCTTGGGCGTCGCTGAGCTGGGAGTTGAGCGTGGCGACGTGCTGGTCGAGCTGGGCGCGATCGTCACGTTGCTGGGTGCCCAGCGACTTGAGACACTTGCCCAGCCGATCGACCTCGACGTGCAGATGCCGAATCAGTTCGTCGCGCTCGTGGACGATGCGCTTCATATCGAGGATCTGAGCTTCAGCGGCAGCGGAAGCCTGAACAGAAGCTGCGCCAGAGACCAGCGAGCCATTCGATGCGCTGCTGGCCGGCCGGGGCGGCGTCGGCGGTGGCTGGGCCGCTGCCTCTTCGGACATGTCCACCAGATCGGCGACCAGTGGCTCGGGTTCGGGTTCCGGTTCGACGGGCACCACGACGACGGGTGCCGTGTAAGAGCCGAAATCGACTTGGGAGCCAAAGTTCGGAGCGCTCTCGGGCAGTTTGGGCACGGTTATCAGGTTGACAAAGTACTGGAGGTTGCGCGACTGGCCGTAGAAGGACTTGAGCTGGGTGAAGATGGCGCGGAAGCGATCGCGGTGGCCCTGCAGGACGTCGGTGGGCAGATTGCCGTGCAGCTTGAACATGATGCGGACGAGAAAGTCGTAGAGTTGGTTGGAGTCCTGGATGAGGGGGATGAGGGGCGAGAGGCGGCACTGGCCGGCCGAGGTCATGGAGTTGACGTGGAATGTGGTGATGGAGTTGAAGACTGGAAAATAGAGAGAGAGAGGAGCGGATCGTGTGAGTTGGACGATATCGATTGGGGTCAGCGAATATTGAAGAAACGCAATATCTTACTTGTTGCCTGGAGTGAGATGACGTCGTCCAGATAGTCAAACATTTCGACGGCCATCTGGAAACTGGAATTGAAATTCGAGAATGTTATGTATCATTCTGAATAAAGTGCATATTCTACAAACTCACTAGAAGTTCACATCGTTGCCGGTTATCGACTCCAGTTCGCCGCGCTTCAGCTGCAGACTGCCCGGAATTCGCGGATTGCGATCGTGGAACTCGAGCTTAGTGACCAACAGTTTCGTATAATGTCGGATGCTCAGACCGTAGCCGTCGTTTAGGTGCCCCTATTTAAAAGAAATAAGGAAGCCAATTAGTCATCAGTGCTCGAGAGAGTTCCTCCGAAATCCGTCACCCACAACGACCACAACTCACAACTCACCCACAACTTGCCCATCTCCAGCAGCATGCCGCGATGCCGCATCGACTGCTGGCAGCACAGCGGATGGCCCTCGCGCAGCACCTTGTGCAACAGATGGCAGAACTTCCACGCAGTGATGCGGTTTTCTTGCAGCGCCTGACGCAGAGCGATCGCCCAGAACGCGTGCGCGCCCTGCGTGTGGAACGTGCCGATGATGGCGGCCCGGGCATGTTTCGTCTTCAGCGGCGTCTCGATGCCGTGTAGCGCCTTGCTGATGCTGATGGTCTGCGCGAGAGAAGGTCGCGAGGTTCGTATTGCATTACGACCCGACATTTAAAATGTAATCCATGTACTGTAATCTACTTGATTTGTTCGTTTTGTACGTCTAGGTATAATAATTCGAAAAATACAATGATCCAGTTTTGAAGAATGAACATTATTCTATCGTATGAGAAAAAACATTTTCCGAACAAATCTTACCTGTGGTTGAGCACGCACTTGGACGTTATTGCAATAATTGAACACACAAGTAATTTTTATTTTTTTCAATTATGATTTAATTATGCACAATATCATTCTCTCTCATTTCAGTATACGCACATTTAATTTATATAAGTCCATCCAGTACAAAGTTGTAGCCTCACAGAAAACAGTTGTATGGGGAAAGATATGCGATTTCACTCTCTATATAAAAAGTTAGTAATTCGTGATAGGTTTAGAGACTGGAGGGTCGCACAACAATATGTGTATACTCCAATGAATGAGAATAAAATTGTACACAAATAATAATTCATAATAAAAAAATATTGCACAAATATGTCTTTTCGTTTTATTAGTGCAATATACGTACGGATAGGTATCGCGAAGGGCGTTCTCGGCTACATGTGAGACTTTTTGGGATATTTTTTTCTCATTCGATAGAATAATGTGCATTCTACAAAACTGCAACATTGGAATTTTCGAATTATTATAGTTAGAAGCGAAATGCACCGCCACTTACCAGCTGATAGTACTCTTTCTCCGAGACCGCCGACATGGTTGCGTTTCGTCCGTTGTTCCTCTGCCGTGTTCGCTCGTATTTGCACGGTCAATTGTTACCGCAATGTGTTGTGTATCTGCAAAGAATAAACGAGCATTGGTGGTTGCGTTATCGCACCTGGTTGTCACTCACACACGTCATCGATATTATCAATGGCACACCGACGTCGACTGAACGTCGACTAAGCGCTCCAGATTTAGTTCGTGTAATCTGGTGCGCGCGCACAGTCACTGATGAATATTGAATGAGTCATATTGTTTTTTATGTTTCCAAGAAATGCAGGGTCATTTGGACAATTTTTCGATATATTTTTAACAGCATACTGCACTCATATTTTGCTCATCGTTGGAAAATCACTTCGGCAGTAATTCATATTCACGTCAGTTCATGCTAACGATAATGCAATTAACACCTACGACAACGACTCGGACGGTCTTCTTCCCAAGAACACTGAGCATACATTCACGAACAACTGTTAATTCGTAAAGGTCAACAGAGCATTTATCATACATACACATCGCCACACAGCCACTCAAAGTATCTAGACTCTAGACTAACACACACTGCCTGCACAATCAGTCGCTGTTTCGCTTTATTGCGATAAACGGCGGCTGAAACGACGACAAATGCACGACGTCGGCGCGATCAAGGTCACTTGCCGTTGCAGTCGAGTCGAAATTCTCGAGAATCGCGCACTTACAACTCGCACTTTCGCGATGCGTTTCCGCAATAGGAAATGGAAACTCGTCGCTCGACGCTCAACACTAGCAATCAAAACACCACAGAAAACCGCCGCGCACTGACTGGAATTTATCAGACACTTCCGCACGTACTGCGAACTACGATACACTTGTGTCGCGATTCACCGGCTGTCCGCTTTGCACTGAGCGAGCGTGCGATGCTCTGATGTGGGGAACGGCAGACGGCAGTATGTGCGCTTATCGTGCTTGTACGTTGCGGTTTAGCAATAGACTGACAAAGGTGTGTCAGAGAGAGAGCCAGCGAGCGACTTTGCTGTGATCGCATGGCGTTTCAATAATCATTATTTCGTGTTTATGGAGCCTTATCAATTCGACACCCCAGGTTTTGCTTTGTCTGAAAGAACCGATGAAATGTGCGAATCATTCGCGATTTGTCGAGAGTGCATACACCATGAATCGTGCGTTCTCACACCTTCAGTGTAACGAGTGATCCCTAAACGACTCTGATGGTGTTTGTGTGCTCGCATTCGATGGGAAATGTTATTGATATCAAGCGCACACACACCGAGCAGTTCTTATCAAAAATGTTATTATTTCTAGGTGGTGTATATGTGCTTGCGAAATTACACTCGCTCGAACAATCGCCACTGAGTGAGCCTAACAAAATCGATAACAATTCGACCGCACTCTCACACACTTGCGGCTAACACTGTCCTCGCTATGAGTACACGACGGTTTGCATTAATTTCGAAACGATGTGTACTCACGCCGCAACGACGCTGGGCCGCACAATCTATCGATTTTCGCCGAACGAGAGTGAAAGTTGCCCGCAATTGTTGAGTGTGCAGACCGCCTTAAAAATGCAAACATTGGCTCAACGACTTGGCGCGGCGCAAGTAAGATTATAAATCATCACACCAGACACGAACCACTCTCGCCGTGCATTCGAGCAGCCCACGCGATGCTCACAAAAATGTACACTCGCACACGCACACACACCCGCACAAATGTACCCAAACACGCACTCCCAGCGCAGTTCATTCCACTTTAACCGACACGATTTCAATCTGTCTACGCGCGGGCTCTGCGTGAAACGAATAACGTGCTGGTATTTGGATTAGTATAGCGCGAATGACCAAACCGGTCCATGCGGCGCGACACGCCGAGCCCGCAGCACGTTTGTATCGCGGATCGCGGCACATATACTCTCTGGCTGAGGGTTAAGCGATCGCGGCCGGATGTGAGAGCAGCCGGACAATGCAACGACGATGCGGTTGCGGACAATAGATCGCGGTGGTGCCGGAACTCGCTGCAAATAGCACACGGCGCGAACGAGTTCAGTTTACCATGCGGCACAAGCCACACAACGTATAATTATAGAGACGACGCTTCACGGATTTTTGCATGATACACACACATGTGATTCAGACCATATCAATGCGAGCCGTCCGTTAGTTTCAAGTGGCACTACTCCGAATGAAACGAGACGCGAAGCGCGAAGATAAATCGCGCTCGCTCGTCTCGCGCGTAAATCTCAAATGCACACTTTACATGCAGCACTTAACAGCGGCACGACGAAGCGCATTAGCGTTTACTTTGTCTGCGCGCGCGCACGTTCGCGGTGTGGAAACAACACGCCGCGACATGCGCGTGCACAGGCAGCTGAACATGCAAACTAATATGGTGTGTGCGCAGATGCATTGCAAAATCCGACGACGGCGATGCGGTCCTCACGTCGCGCATTGTGTTTGATTGAACATCTGGCACACGGCAGACATAAAAACCCACAACATATCGCGATGACGCCGAGTGCGGTTTAGACACGTTTTGATACCTGTATGTGTGTGTGCTAGTGAAGCGGTGCAGCGATGAAATCATAACTTACAGAATCCAAACGGAGCGAAGTGTGCAATTGAATCCCGCAGCCGCACCTTTGAATTGCTTCGAAAACCTATGACACACATAGCATATAACTGTCGTGTTTATCAACAGTGCACATGCGTTCTATATTTATCTGCGAATATATGTATGAATGAAATACGCATATACACTCATCCACGCATGCAACATACACGACACCTCATACATACACTTGACATATATATGCTCTATCTAGTATACAAAACAATCGAATGTATATATATAATAGCCAATCACCAAAGTGACAGACGTGGTGTATGCATATTTGTGTGAGTGTGTATGTGTTATGTACTCCAGATATTTCGTATCCGGTCATCGTTTCCGACGAAAATCTATAAAATTCCACTCACACACCCGCACTTATCACTTCACATCGAATATTTACCGTAAAGTATTCTTTCGCGCCGTGTACTAAATGCCTAATTCGATTGCTCAAAGTCGTGACTGCGAACTGCGAATACCGAAACGCTTCGATGTTTTGTGCAAAACGCGAAACGCGTGCGAATACTTTGGCTGCTGGGTGTGTTCTGTGTTCGCGCCATATACAACAAAACGCTTTGAATGTGTGTGTGTATCTTTGACACATGCACGAGGGTCGAATCACTTTGGAAACCGGTGTACACTACGTCGGAAATCAAGTGGAAATCGTGGAAATGTCAGAAAATCCTTGGAAATCTTTTTATTTTTGGAAATTAAATCTAAGGCGTTTTTTGTAAATCTCGTAAAATCTTTGGAAATCTTCGGAAATTTCTGGAAAATGTTCAGAAGTCGATGTACACATCAAACAAGTGTGATTCACCCCCCGCATATGCACTTTGCACGTTGTTGTTGCAAGATGTGATGAGCCAACCCTGCAGATTTCAGGTAGAAAATCTGTGATCGTAAAACGCCTGCGCCAACAATATCATTTTGATATATTCGGAAATACTTGCGCTATATGTTTGAGTTCTGTGGATGCAGGCGCAAGACATATTCAGAAGAAGCTCACGCCCTCGGATCCACGTTGACTCGTCTCGGTTATTCCTTATCCGACAAATAATTTGCAGTGGTCACTTGCTCATTTCATAAGAAAATATTGGTCGTGAAACCAATTAACGACCATTCATTAGTGCTTTTCTTGTGATAAAAATTCAACAAATGTTATACTTCACCGCATTCTGTGAACTTTTCAATGCATATCGCAAGATCTCACCTGATTTGCTGGCGCTAAACCACTTGCGCAAATATAATCAACTTGAATATATACCAATTAAAACACCGCAACGCATCTCATCCGTTTGTCCGTTTCATAACATTAATTTTATTATAAAACTCTGTATTGTGATTCTCTCGTGGTGATCTGTGTGTGCGTGCGTGTGTGTGTGTGTATCCGATTTTCTACAACGAAATAATTAGAATATTTGCATATACATAATGGTGCCGCGCGGTGCGTTACGACGACGCGGTCCCCAACTCAAGTGTGCGAGTAACTCGGTAAAACACACATCGATATCACACTTGTGCTTGTGTGCACGCTCCTCTTAATTTCGCCTCACCTCCAGCAGACGCCGATCGATTTCAACACAACGGACAACTGAAAGCACGCCGATCGATTTCCGTTGGTGTGGAGCAAGACGATTCAAGCCATCGCACACGATCGACGTGCCCGAATCTGGCCGGCATTTGCAGAGAATTATCGCACAGCAACGTTTCTCTGCAGTGCCACCAGAAATGGGACACCGATCGTCCGACAGCCCGAACCGCCGTCATCGTCTTTCTGGCCCGTCTTCCGCCATTCATCCACATTCGCGCACACACACACACACACACACGTGTACGCACCTTTGGTTCGTACCTTCCTAGCTCCGCTTCGTCCACACACACAAAGTTAATAGTAGTTGTTTATCATATAGGATTATTCTAGTTCTTCTCCTCCTTCTTGGTGCCCTCGGTCGAATCTGTGCTGCTGCTGCTGCTGCTGCTGTCGCTGGACGACGAGCTGGAGCTCTCGCGCTCCGACGCCATCTGGGTGGAATGAAAATAACAAATGACATCGCGTTAGCATCATTCATAGAACCACCGAGCAGAAAAAATTAAATGCTCGTTGAAAACTATAAAAAACCAAGACTTCAAGGATCATATTGATGTTTTCAACTTTCAACTAAATCGAAGAAATGTTTCTACTCTACTTTATCTAGACCACGCTTTGATCAAGTTCTTCAGACGTATATAGCAAATCAACATCTTACAATATTTAGACTAGTGACTGTTCGATGCATTTGAATTCTGCGCCATTGACTTTCTAAACACGTTGTTTTTCTATCGACACCTACCTTCTTGTATGCCGTCTCGAACAGCTTCAGCGACGCCTGCTGCAGCGTGCTGGTCGTCGTGCGGATCACCTCCGGATCGGCGTTCTCCTTGTCCGCCAGCAGATCGCGCACCTTCGTGATCTCCTCGCGCAGCTTGTCGCACTCCTCCTGCGGCAGCTGGCTCTTGAACTCCTCCATCTTCGCCTCCGTGTCGTGCACGATGCTCTCCGCCTGGTTCACCGCCTCCACACGGTCCTTCTTCACCTTGTCGGTCTGCGCAAACTGCTCGGCGTTCTTCACCATGTTCTCGATCTCGTCCTTGCTCAGACCGCCCGACGACTGGATGACGATCTGCTGCTCCTTGCCCGTTCCCTTGTCCTTCGCCGACACGTGCACGATGCCGTTGGCATCGATGTCGAACACCACCTCGATCTGCGGCACGCCGCGCGGCGCCGGCGGAATTCCGACCAGCGTGAACGAGCCCAGCTTCTTGTTGTCGTTGGCCATCTCGCGCTCGCCCTGGTGCACCTTGATCTCCACCTGCGTCTGTCCGTCGGCGGCCGTCGAGAACACCTGCGACTTCTTGGTCGGAATCGTCGTGTTGCGCGTAATCAGACGCGTGAACACGCCGCCCAGCGTCTCAATGCCCAGCGACAGCGGCGTCACGTCCAGCAGCAGCACATCGGTCACGTCACCGGCCAGCACACCTCCCTGCACCGCCGCTCCCACGGCCACAGCCTCATCGGGATTGACGGCACGCGACGGCGTCCGGCCGAACAGATCCTGCACCGTCTGCTGCACCTTCGGCATACGGGTCATGCCGCCGACCAGCAGCACCTCACCGATGTCGGACTTCTTGCACTCGGCATCGCTGAGCGCCTTCTGGCACGGCGCCATCGTGCGCTTGATCAGATCGCCCACCAGACTCTCCAGCTTGGAGCGCGTGAACTTCAGGTTCATGTGCTTCGGGCCCGACGCGTCCATCGTCAGGTAGGGCAGATTGATGTCGGTCTGGATGGCCGACGACAGCTCGATCTTGGCCTTCTCGGCCGCCTCCTTCAGGCGCTGCATGGCCATCGGGTCCTTGGTGATGTCGATGCCCTGGTCCTTCTTGAACTCGGCCACCAGATGGTTGACGAGCACATTGTCGAAATCCTCACCGCCCAGCAGCGTGTCGCCGTTGGTCGACTTGACCTCGAACACGCCCTTCTGGATCTCCAGAATGGAAATGTCGAAGGTGCCGCCGCCCAGATCGTACACGGCGATCACCTTGTCCTCCGTCTTGTCCATACCGTAGGCCAGAGCAGCGGCGGTCGGCTCGTTGATGACGCGCAGCACATTCAAGCCGGAGATCTGGCCGGCGTCCTTGGTCGCCTGGCGCTGCGAGTCGTTGAAGTAGGCCGGAACCGTGACGACGGCGTTCTTCACCGAGGTGCCGAGATACGCGTCAGCGGTCTCCTTCATCTTCATCAGGATGAAGGCGCCGATCTGGCTGGGCGAGTAGACTTTGCCGTCGGTGGCCTGCACCCAGGCGTCGCCGTTGGTGGCGCGGCTGATCTTGTACGACAGGTTCTTCATGTCCTTCTTCACCTCGGCATCGTCGAAGCGACGGCCGATCAGACGCTTGGTGGCGTAGAACGTGTTGGCCGAGTTGGTGACGGCCTGGCGCTTGGCGGGCATGCCGACGAGGCGCTCGCCCTCCTTGGTGAAGGCGACGTGCGAGGGGGTGGTGCGCGAGCCCTCGGCGTTCTCGATGACGCGCGCGGACTTGCCCTCCATGACGGCGACGCACGAGTTGGTGGTGCCCAGATCGATGCCGATGACGGCGCCCTTGACGGTGTCGGACCTGGAGAAACAAATATGGTTAGCATTGCGCTGATGATACTTCCTGCCAGAAAATAAGCTGTGTGATAAGAATGATTCGCGGTGCGATTTCCAGATGCTGGTCGAAGGTCGTCGAACACAGCAGAAGCTGGTTGATATGTTTTTTGGCTCGTACGGCTAGATAAGAGCTAACGAATAATGCCGTACGGTGACGATAGCAATCGTGCGTTATCTCACACTCGCATTCGCATGTACAACGTTCACACACAGCTACATATGATGAGTGCGCATAACCTCACTTTACCCCCAAACCAGCGGCTCGTCGCGAGCGAATTGGATGAGCGTGTGTTATGTAATCGCACGCACGGTCCTCCAAGCATCGAACGTCATGACTTGCGTCAGCATAGAAACAATGCACCGCCGCCGTGCCGACGAAACAAGGAACAACGTACTTTTCGTATGCATCTTTTCGGTTTTATGTAAGATGCGCAATTGATTTGCACACAATCGTACACCCATGTGGCCCGTGTGTGTGTGCGTCAATCATCGGCGGCCGGCAAACAACACATACACACACACACACCAACCACGAGATGACGAAATATTCTAGAAACTTGGGAATCTGTGTCGCCCGTTCGAGGGTCCCAGTTTAAGTTTGCCCCTGTATTTTACTCACTTGAAACGCGCCTGGTTCACATTGCAGTTGTGGGCAGACACGGCCGGGGCGACTTGCTAGAAAACACAAAGATTGGGGGGCATTGTTAGAAAACGGTTCAGCTGATCGTCTCCCAAAAGCTAGCGCCCCCATTGCGCAGTATAATGAATCAACAAATTGCGATTCAATTATTATTATTGGCAAGGGGGGCGCTGTGTTGATATTTTGCATGCGCATATGTCAAACGCGCGAGTTTTCACAATTCGCGCGGAGCAAAACATGCCATAACACTTACATTCTGGAACAGCGTCGACAGCGAGCGCTTGGTGAGGCTGCCGGTGATTCGGGCGGCGGACAGCATGATGTGGAATTTGCAGAGAATGGGCTACGGAAAGACACACAATACAAACGATTCGATTGTGGGGGGCGCGCACTCGACGAACTCACGACGACACAACAACGACGACGGAACGACGTACGTTTGAACTCGGTAACTAACTGCGATTGAATGAATATTGGATGACGGATTTGGGATTTGCACTGCGAACAGCGGAGTGAATTTCACGTTTCACGTGCGCAAGAGAGCCAAATGAATTGTACACACACGCGTTTCGTTGAGAGCGAATATTGGGGTGTTCTCGAAAATTCGGGTTGCCTGCGAACGGAAGAGGGCTGGGTGGAAAGTGGGTGGTGTCAACGGCATCGGTTGGTGACTTGGCTATATGGCGGTAATGCAGATGGTGTTCGAACAAGTGGAAATGCGTGAAAGAAAATGCGAACAGTCGATTTGACAAAAATACTACTAGTCTCATTTTGTTTTGGTGAATAGTAAGTGACAAAAAAATTTAATGAACAGTTTCTTCTATAACATTCAACAAATATCGTTGAAGAAAAGTCTCGTCTGAGGCAGAGTACGTCATTTATATTCCAAATATGGAGAAATTGTCGAACGAATAACCATGAAGGTAATTTTGTTTAGATTTTATTTTCAAGATTCCATTGAGAAGTAACGGCATCTAAAACAATAATCTAAATGAAATATGATAATTTTGTATGGAGGCAAATTATAAATATATTATTCCATTCTCCATAGAAAATATTATAATTTAGAGATTGGTTGATAGGCCACAACTATTCACTGGAGTATCTTCGAGCAATGTGTGTATACTCAATCGAAAGATAATGAAATTTAGCACAAATCATCATCATGAAAAAATATATTGTGTGTTCAATTCGCTCGACAATTTGTCCATATTATATCGAAACATTGGGTTTCTCTTACACTACAAAACGTGAAAGAAGCACAATTCAGTGTATGGTTCAATTAATGAGGTAGGATATAAAATATTCAGCCTTTTTTTAGATCAAGTATATTCATAAAAGTGATCAAATGTTTCTCAAAAAATGAAATGATATACTATGAACAACACCACGTTTTCTCCACTCAACACTGCGCAATCGCACACTTGTCGGTAGTAGTCGTCTGACTGCGCACAGTGTTCCTTCGTCATATTCGCATCTACGCATATTATAAGCGAACACGTAACACAACTCAAAATCGCGCTCCTGCGTTTTGTCATAACAAACATATTGAATACCGTTGTTAAACTATGTGTACGAGTTTTGAAAAAACGCGACGCGTAAACTACTAAATCGAAGACCTCGCGTTGTGTCATAAAAGAGTGTTATTCTATTCGACGAAAAATCTGTGTATATTCATCATCCTACGTCTCTCGAAGTGCATCCTTTGGTTGTGATTTTATCCAAAGATCCAAGTCATATAAGCTATATTTTAACAAACATTTGCAAGTCTTATATCGCAGGTACCGTTATAATTCCGTCTCTATTGTAAACACTTCCATCGAATCTATCCAATTTTAATTGTATTGCGTATGTGTACTTGGTAAAATAATCGATATAACGCACCGCCCATAATCCGCCCGAATTTGTTGTTGCCATTAAATTCATCGTCGTACTCACGACTCACGAAGCTCCAGCACATTCCCTAGCATGATATGTCGTATGTCCTCTCAACATACAATATGTAGAACACCCGAGTTTACTGGTTCAATAGTTGCACATTACGACCGCCCTCCTCATGCACTCTCGGAATTCCATGAATGAACGAATTCGCACGTTGCTCAGATATAGCATTGCTGTGGGCATAGAGTAGCAGTGCGCAATGCGCATGTGCCACAAACACACATATTCGACACGCACGCACGAGCGGGTGATTTGTGGGTGGCATGGCGCGCTCTGCACTAGACGCCAGACTCTCCATTGTCAACAAACGATAAAAACGTGGTGTACATTACAATTCTTCTAAATTCGATCGCATTGCACGCATTTCTTTCTTCTTTCTCTCTTACAGAATTTCGTGTTACTACACTTTGTTTGTTCCTATTTCGTCTGAAACATACACTCAACACTCGCCTCTCACTCGCCTGTTTGCACAATACTCTGTTCTACATCACTATCGCTCACTGGAGTTGGGTGTGTGCTGGGGTGTGTTCGTCGGAACGCACACGCAATTTATTCCGCATAATTTCGCTACACACACACACACACACTTTACACAATCGATCTACACACCGCACGAACATCGCGTCACGCAACCGCCTCACCGCCGCCGCGCCATCATGCCCAACATCAAGTCAACGCCAGCAGTGCCTGACAGCAGTGCCTCAAGTCACGCAGTGAGCAGATCCGCCAGCATCACCGCAACGCCAACATCGACGCCCATCCTGGCGGTAGCCTGTCGCATGCTGCGCTCGCCGTCGCACGAGAGCTTCACCACAGACAACTCACTGTTTTCCATCTCCACTCTAGCGCTGGACATCAGCGGCTGCGGCACCGGCAAGAATTCGCGCGGCGGCTTTTCGTTCAGGGAGCTGCGCGGCTCCAGTCCGCATCCGGAGTTTGCCATCGATCCGATGACGAAAAGGTACAGACTTAACTTACCTTATCATCATCTACATCCATTCCATTAAGGGGTGTTGGGCGGCTGCATTTGAAATACGAAGCTTCTACAGTTTAGCATCAGTACAAGTTTCACTCAACCAGGCAGCTTTTCTAGAACGAGAGCAGCG
Source organism: Exechia fusca (assembly GCA_024741255.1). Taxonomy (NCBI): domain Eukaryota; kingdom Metazoa; phylum Arthropoda; class Insecta; order Diptera; family Mycetophilidae; genus Exechia; species Exechia fusca. The sequence continues at coordinate 371,752 of JANTBZ010000004.1, forward strand.
CACAACATCACTGCATACTGTATACGGGCAAAATGATCAACGTTTTTACTCTGCTCACTGAGAACTACTTTTTTTATTTCAGCATAGCAATTTGTCTATTTCACATCGTACTGTTCTCTGTTTTGACGACGCGGCTGCTACATTTGAGGTGTCGTAGTCGGAGATTCGAACAATGAATTGTAATTCATAAACCTGACGACGAAGTCTAGTTTTGATAGAGTGGGTTGTATACGCAATATTGTGTTGTTTTATCGAAAATGTGTAAAAATGTGAGGATCAGATAAGCTCAGATAAGCGTGAAGTAAATTACAATTAAATCTTAAGGAGTGACACATGAAATCTTCAATTACAATCCAGCCACTGATATAAAAAAATACAGTTTGGTCAGTGATAGCATGCGATATCATCAACAAGATAAACGTTTTATTCAACCTCATAATACACCACCTCTTTTCCACCCAGACCATTCGACATCATCCCGGAGGGCGTCTGGTTCGAGGACAGCAACGACCTCATCCGCAGCTGCGCCGCCCTCTCCGCCACCCTCGGCATCCAGAAGAGCTTCAGCACCAGCGACATCACCCAGCTGCCCGGTCCGCCCGACCGGTCGGCCTCGCACGCTCTCAGCAACCAGCCGCACCAGCATCACCATCCGCCCTCCCAGCAACACTCCCTGGGCCAGCACCAGCACGCCACCTCGGAGCTGGCGCTCAACTCGCTGCAGCGCTGCGGCTACATGCTGGACAATCCGCGCCTCGATCACGCGTCGCGCTCCTGCTCCACGTGGGTGGCCGTCGGCGAACTGGCGTCCGCCTCGCAGCTGCCGTCGCCGCACGGCGGCCCAGCGACGGGCGCCTCGACCGGCACGCTCGGCGGTCAGCTGGCGCTGCCCGGCGACACACCGCCGCCGCCGGCGGCGCCCGCCTTCACGGCGGCCGATCTGATTCGGTCGGTGAACAAGAAGGTGCGCCAGAACTACATCCGACGCAGGCTGCTGACGACCTACCGGGCGCTGGAGCGCCTGTCGCAGAGCGAGTTCAATCTGGATCGACTGGAGGCGGAGGCGGCGGCGGCCACCGAGATGCAGGGACCGGGTCCGACGGAGTTGGTGGTGCCGCCGCAGCCGCAGCCACAGCCGGTGGTTCAGCAGCAGCAGCAGCAGCTTCCGCCGCCGCCCAGCACTCCATCGACGACGATCGCCGGCGAGCAGGCCGAGCCGCAGATTGGCGGCGCCTCCGCGCTTCCGGGTCCGGCGGCGGCCGCCAGCACAACGCTCGACGCCCAGCAGGTGAAGGCGGCGCGCATCTCGCTGGAGGCGGCCTCGATGAAGCAGAAGATCATCAACATCTCGCAGAACAACAGCCTGATGACGATCGACGACATCGAAAAGGAGCGCGGCAAGCCGCTGTCCAAGTACGATCGGAATATGATGATATTCAATTGGCTGCACACGCTGGACGAGGTGGTCGCTGAGTCGGTGGTGGCGGTCGGTGGGAGTAGTAGTGCGGCGTCAGCGACGGGCGATGAAGAGCCAGTGGTGGCCGTCGTAGTGGCTCAACAGCCATAATTTGTGAGCTAGATATTTGGCAAGATTTAAGGGATGGATCGATTGTACCGAGTACAAAGCCTACACGAACACATATGACTACTAGGACCTGGATTATGGAGTTTAGAACATGTATATTTTCCTCATTTCCCAAGGCTTCTAAAAGTGTTTTATATACTTTGTTGAGTGGATCATGTTCATTTGCTACACATTTGTTTCAAGTATTTCGAGACTGATCACACGCTGATCCTCAATAGTTTGATCCCAAAACACACTACATTTTTAAAACACATTTTATGATGAAGTTTATTGCGTCATTTAATTACCTTACATACTTATGAGCATTACCTTGAGTCAGGCCAGTCGAAAGCTTTAAGAATACGAAACACGGTGATATTTTGCACAATTCTGCTGCATTTCTAGTTTAGAAATCAAAATCTATATTCTTGAATTTCAGATCTTGAAACAGTTGTAGCAAATGAATGTGACCAAATTTAGAAAGTACGACATACCCCTTAGTAGCCCTTGGAAATTAAGGAAATAGATATGTTTCCAATGTTTTAATCCTAGTCGTAGTATACGATAATACGATATCAAACTAACTACACGCACAGAGAGTGGCATCGCGGTGCATGCATTAGGCTCGTTCAACAGGCTGTCATATGTGCACTGGAGCTTTCCCGCGGTATATGCTTCGCATGAAGAAATTTTGGGTGTTTATACAGGGTGCGCCATATTTGATGGATAAATGATTTTTTATATTTTAATCTCGCCTATTACATTTTGTTGTGTCAAGTTTTCGGATACACCATCTCATCACCGCTACCTAATAAGCGCCATAGCGAAATAGTCTGTCATTTTTCGTGCATTTATATTTTGTTAGTATCTACAATTTCAAGGTTTGTGTAAGAATTCGGTCGGTATATATATTGAGAGATCGTCAACATGACGTTTATTTACATGTCGAAAACAAAATCTGGTTCAAGTGCTCAAGTGACGAACGTTTTTCATAACCCGAAAGTGTCGTATCCTTACCACACCGCGTGCACTCCTGGAGGACTCATAGTTGTGAGATTTTTAAAACAGTCAATTGTATTGTACACCAGTGAGCCTTAGATCATAGACGAACTCAAGGCAAAAAAGGCATTCGTGAAGAAATTATAGCTATACAGCCCAAGAAACTAAAAAAAGTAATGAATAATGCAGCAAAAAGGGCACATTTGTTAGTTGCTAATAAAGGCGGCAATTTCATTGAGAATGTTTTCGATCGATCGATCCAATCAAACTGTACAGATCCAAATTAAATTGAAATATTTTGTTTATAAAAATAGGTTGATTGGTTCAAAAGTTATTCGATGTTGGATGTCATATATGAAAATGACGCACCCTGTATAGCTGACAATGCGATTATGAGCTGAACAAACCACACAACTTACTAATTTAGGCTGTAAGAATACTTGACATTTCGTTATCCGACATGCATTACTTGTTAAATGGAACACACAAATAAATTATATTATTAAAAATAAAAAAATATATTCAATGGAAAAATGACTGTTGGGCCAATCGATATATCCCGAAGTACAGTATACTTTCGCTTTCGAAAACCCACCCAACACCCCCCAACTGCATTACCGACTCGAACACCGCTCACGTGGGCCGTCGACGGACGAGAGTCGAAAGCGCAACAGCCGATCCGTCAGTCCCTCATCCCTCATTCATTCCTCTACTGTGTTCGCGTGCGCGTGTGTGTGTGCGCCGACGACATAACCTCCAAACAACACTCCGTGCTCGCTCTTTCAAACGCGAGCTCCGAACGCGGTCAGCACGTGTTACAGTGAACGTGCACAAAATGGGTGATATCGGTGAGGCTTCTTTCTGCGATTTTAGTGTGAAAATAATTGAAAAAACGGACGAAAACACCCCTTGGCAATCGGTGTTTACGTTCTGTGTTGTGTTTTGATTCTGTAATCTTACCGCTCGCTTCATCTGCCCGCCCCCCCCACACAGACATGGACTCCAGCCGCAAGGACAAGTCGGCGAAGAAGCAGAAGAAGATCAAGGACGAGCCCATCGACGATCTGGGCGAGATCCAGAAGTCTGGTGACTTCCAGATCCAGCCGTCGGACAAAATCTCCAAGCTGGACACCTCGCAGTGGCCGCTGCTGCTGAAGAACTTCGACAAGCTGAACATCCGCACCAATCACTACACACCGCTGCCGTGCGGCGCGTCGCCGCTCAACCGCGACATCAAGGAGTACATCAAATCGGGCTACATCAATCTGGACAAGCCGGCCAATCCCAGTTCTCACGAGATCGTCGCCTGGATCAAGCGCATCCTGAAGGTGGAGAAGACCGGCCACTCGGGCACGCTGGATCCCAAAACTACCGGTAAGTGAAGTTTGTGTGAGTGTGTGTGTGTGTTAGTGTATGACACGCATGTGCGATAAACGTGCGTGTAAACATAACCTCTGAGATGAGGTTGTTTCGTGTTGATGTTGAAACGCGTGCAGGTTGTTTTTGTGATGAATAATCTTAATACTTTATATGAATTACTTAATGATTCTGTATATCGATTGGTCTTACTGAGAACATTCAGCCGTTAGGTGCGTGAGAATAAGCCATTCCATACAATCCAATGCCCTCGAAACAAAAACTAACCCGAACATCTCCTCTTTCTCGCCGACAGGATGCCTGATCGTCTGCATCGATCGCGCCACCCGCCTCGTCAAGTCCCAGCAGAGCGCCGGCAAGGAGTACGTGACCGTCTTCAAGCTGCACTCGAAGGTCGACTCCGTCGCCAAGGTGCAGCAGGGTCTGGAGAAGCTGCGCGGTGCGCTGTTCCAGCGGCCGCCGCTCATCTCCGCCGTCAAGCGTCAGCTGCGCGTGCGCAGCGTGTACGACAGCAAGCTGCTCGACTACGATGAGGAGCGCAACATGGGTAAGGATCGGATGCATATAAAGAATGGCTGAACAATTTCAATGATGAATAATCTTATTACTTTAATATGATAACAACGATGATTAATTATATCGATTGGTCTTACTGATGCAAATCACATAGAATCAAACAGTTACACAATTTGTCCGCACAAATAACTAACCCCCCGATCTCCATCTCAACTCCCCTCTCAGGCGTCTTCTGGGTGTCGTGCGAGGCTGGCTCCTACATCCGAACGATGTGCGTCCATCTGGGCCTGATGCTCGGCGTCGGCGGCCAGATGTTGGAGCTGCGCCGTGTGCGCTCGGGCATCCAGCACGAGAAGGACGGTCTGGTGACGATGCACGATGTGCTCGACGCCCAGTACCTGTACGACAACCACAAGGACGAGGCGCTGCTGCGTCGCGTCATCCGGCCGCTGGAGGGTCTGCTGGTCAACCACAAGCGCATCATCATGAAGGACAGCGCCGTGAATGCGGTGTGCTACGGCGCGAAGATCATGTTGCCGGGCGTGCTGCGCTACGAGGATGGCATCGAGATCGACGAGGAGATCGTGATGGTGACGACGAAGGGAGAGGCTATTGCGCTCGGTGAGTACTCAATGGACATTTTGCCAAACAAATGCACAGTGTGTGTGCAGCGTCCGATGCAAAGGACGTACATTGCAGCAGAGGTACGGTTGAAGCGTTTTTGCTTACCAGTTTCTTCTGTTTGAATTTTCGCGTGCAGCCATTGCCCAGATGACGACGGCCACGATGGCCAGTTGCGATCACGGCGTCTGTGCTAAGATTAAGCGCGTCATTATGGAGCGCGACACATACCCGCGCAAGTGGGGCCTCGGCCCGAAGGCGTCGCAGAAGAAGTCGCTGATCGCCGCCGGCAAGCTGGACAAGTTCGGCCGGCCGAACGAGAACACACCGAAGGAGTGGCTGACCGGATTCGTGGACTACCGCGGACCGGCGAAGGCGATCGCCGCGGCGCCGGCCGGCGGTGAGGGCAACGGTGTGGTGAAGGAGGAGCCGAGCGACAGCCAGAACAAGGTAAGGATTTGGAAGTAACTCCACGGCTCAACTGCACACTCTTTTGCAATGATGATAAATCGTAAAACTAAAATCATGACAAACAATGATTAATTTATATCGATTGGTCTTACTGATGTACTCGCCAAGCCTCGAGCTTCGAAATAAACATGCTGACAGCTGAACTAACGCCACATTTATGTACTTCCACTTGCAGCGCAAGCTCAGCATCGGCAGCAACACATCGGTGACGGCTGACACCACGCTGGACGAGTCCGCCGTGGCGGCCACCGATGCCGACAAGGCCGAGAAGAAGAAGAAGAAGAAGCGCAAGAAGGACGGCGAGGAGGGTGCCGAGGAGACGATCGCCGAGCCGGCGGCTGCCGAAGAGGTTGCCGAGGAGGCGGAGGCCGACAAGAAGGAGAAGAAAAAGAAGAAGAAGAAGGACAAGGAGCGTGAAGAGGCTGCTGAATAAAGAGCCACCCTGACCTCAGAACAGAACAGAAGATGATGTTGAAGAATGAAGAACATGCACATCCGTTAATTTTCGTTTTAAGTTACTCCCCGCGAATCACACAGACAGACACACACCCACAGTACTTCCGAACACACCCCCACCCTCTTCACTTGTCGAAGATGTTGTTCATCTGCCCATGGCGTGTCAACGTCTCTCCGTTGTTGAGGATTGACGTTGTGCACGCTGCATCCAGTGGGCATCAAAGACAAGGCGGCCCAATCATCATATTTGTATGATGAAACCCCTTGCATCCTGGTCGTTATCGGCGCCTCAAATCGTCGATAGACCTCTTTAGCACGTACACACGTATTTAGGACACCCAAACAAACAGAATTTTGTTTTAATATTAATCAATAACCCGAAACGTTTAAGTTTTATCAGTGCGAATGTTGAGAAAGATATATTTTATACAATAAAAAAAACAGTGAACAAAGAAAACGAAGCCGCAGGTTTTTTGGTTTGATATAATATTTGTATTGGTATAATATTGCTTCATGGTTTTCGTGTCATTGCAAGAGTTTTTACAATTTAATCTAATTGGTCTACGCTTATAATAGTAACTAGCATTCGTGTGAATGGTCTGTATCAAAGTGTTTCGATCACTTACGCAGAGTAGAATATATAGTTGTGGTTGTGTGTAATTTTGTAAATTTGTCCAACATTTCGTAGCACCAATGCGATGTGTGTGTGTGTGTGTTTGTGGCTGTATTTCCGTGTAGATGTGTTGTGGATGGCGTGCAATCAGTCAATGTTTGCCAACATTTCAATTTGTTCGTCGTATTTCCGAATGGATGGATGGATGAAAGAATGGACATGGTATTTTGGCCTATAAATGCACATAAATGCACAATATGCATCGTACCAAAAACGAGTAAGTACAATTCAGAGAGTCGGAATAATAACATAATAGAGCATAAATGCCAAAGTGCGACTCGAACGCGTCATCGAGTCCACCGAGTCGCACTCCAATCGAACACATCGTCGTCATGCTTTGAGTGCGCATACTAATCACAATTCTCGTCTCAAAATCTCTTATGTTCGCATGCTGATATCGCGCGCGTTCCAATTGCCAGCAACGTACAATTGTCCTAATCTCTGTCGCATCGTCTCAACTCAACTATCAAAAAGCTCTGCGAACAGGCAACTCGAGTAAACTATGTAAATGAGCAAAATCGGCACAGCCCGCAAGAAAGCACTGGCTGCTGAAGGCCGTCGTCGTCGTCGCAACGTCGGTGGCCACCACGGCCATGGTCACACGAAGTGGCCGCGCAACGCCCGGGCATCGGCCGTCTGCTGCTGCTGCTGCTGATCTCGTAGCGCCAATCGCGACAGCGTCTCCGCCGGCAGCTCCATCACCTCGTCCTCCAGCGACGAGAATGACGGCGACGTCAGAATCGTTGGCGTCTCGTCGCCCACATCCGCCTCCTCCTCCTCCGACGCAGCATCATAATCATCATCATCAGCATACTCCTCCCCATCTCCATCACCACCATCCGACCCCACCCGCACCCGCTCCTGGCGGCCATCGGCTCGCCGCAACTCAAAGTGATAGATCTCGCCCGAATCGTCAATGGTCAAGAACTTACTGAACGCCGCATTGGCGAACAGCTGCTCTGCCGCACTGCCAATCAGCTTGATGCACGCCAGCAGCGCCGGCTTGCGCGGGTCGCCCTGCTTGCCGGCCCACGGCCACCACCGCTGCTTCCGCCCGGGGCCAGCATCGACCACATCGTCGCCTCCATCGCCGCTGCTATCCGCCAGCACCTCGGCCTGCTGCCCGAACCCGCCCGCCGCATCGCCGTCGTCGGACGGCGTCTGCGGTGGCGTCCGGCGCTGCGGAAACCGGCCGCTCAGCCGCCATTGACGTGGCTGGTCGCCCGCGCCGCCGCCGCCCAGCGGCCGATTATTATCCGCCAGCGTCACGTTCCAGAAGCACAGCTCTGCGGCCACCGAGGCCAGCACCACTGGCTGTCGGCCGCCCAGCTGCCACGGCGACCACAGCAGCGCGTGCACGGCGGAGCGATGCGAGCGCAGCGACTGCACGAAAGCCGGCGGCTGCCGCTTGCCACCGCCGCCTCCGCCTCCGACGCCCGCCAAGCGGTACACGAGCACCTCACCCGACGCACAGCCGACCGCCACGAATTCGGCGCGCTGCGACAAACGGACGCACGTCGCCGCACGTGGCGTCGTGGCGTCGCCCGCACTGCGGAGCACGGTTCGCATTTCGGGGTGCCCAACGATTGAGACGGCGCTCTGCTGCTCGTCGAGAGCAACGCGCCAAAAGTGCAGCTCGCCAGCGGCGGACGCGATGACCAGCCACTGGTCGACCAGATCGCAGCCGCCGATCGAGCGGCCATCCGCCGCCACCACCGCCATCTGCTGGCGCTCGTCGCCGCACTCCAAAAACCGCCCCTCGTACAGATCGAACAGACGGACGGCTCCCGATTCCTCGACCAGAAGCGCCACTTTTTGCGAACCGGCCATCACGAAGCACCTGTGCAATTGCGTCGGGCTCGGAAACTCCACCGCGCACGTGCTCACCCGGAAGGACCGCTCCGTTCCGGCCACCACTACACCGTCGTCGTGTTCGCCGAAGCACTGCAAAAACGTCACCGGCCCGCCAGCCAACTGCATCAGCACCTGCTTGCTGCGATTGTCGCTCACCGCGCCATTGGCGCAGCCCACCACCACATAATCGTCGCCCCAGCAGTCGATGCGAAGCACCCGCGAGCCCGGCCCGGGCTCGCCGCACACGATGCGCGTGGTCGCCACGAAGGCGTCCGCCGACGAGCGACACTGGAGCACGCCCGTCGAGTCGACGGCCACCACTTTCAGCTCGTCCCCCAAATCGGTCTCGCCGCCGCCCAGCACGCCAAACAGCCGGCCGCCCAGCAGCCACGGATCCAGTTGGGCCCACTGCATCAGCGCACCGCGCCCATCCGACTCGAGGGCGTACATGTAGCCGAGCTGCTCGTACGCGGTGCCGCATATCAGCAGATACTTGACGCGCTCGCCGTCCAGCGACTGCAGATCGACGCAGGCGATGCGATCGCTGACGCGGCCGCGCAGCACCGGAGCGGAGACAGCCGCAGGAGATGCCGGATCGATGGTGGAGGCCTGCGCCGAGCGCACGTCCAGCACGACGACGCCGCGCTCCGTGCCGAGCACCGCGTACCGCCGATCGTCGGCCAGCACGCTGCACGTGATCCGATTGCAGTCGGCCGCCGGCGCCGGGCACTCGAACAGCGTGCGCACGCTGCGCACCGCACTGCGCGCCGCATCGATGTGCACCCGCAGCACCCGATCGGCGAACACCACCAGAGCGTCGTGACCGCGGCCGCTCAGCGACGCGGCGTACGTCGACTCGGACAGCGTGTGCAGACCAACGACGTGCGTATCGTTCTCCGCCTCTGCCGGCGGCAATAGTGCGGGCGCCACGGTCGCCGTTTTCGTGTTGAACAGCCATAGTGCTCCGCTGGCGGCGAGCACGAGCAGCTGTTGCGAGCCGCAAGTCTGGAGTGCTCGGATGTGACCCATCTGGGTGGCGGACTCGAAGTCGTCGACGAGCGAGCCGGTGCCGTGCCACTTTTTGAACAGCAGCCGGCCGCCGGCGGTGCCGAAGATGACGGCGGAGGCCGGGCCGGCCAACGGCGAGTTGGGTGGATCGTCGCCAGCGGAGGAGGAGCTGGAGCCCGAGCCCGAGCGGCGCTCCAGCGTCAGGCAGGTGATGCGATCGGAGGAGCGCATGCGCACGGTTTGCGTGTACGTGTGCCGTTGGGCGTGCTTGTCGAAGGATTCGGCGCGCGTCTGGTGGACGCCGCCGCCATGGGAGTGGGCGCGAGCGTGGACGCCATGGGCGCCGCTGTCGGACGGTCCGTCGATGGTGTCGACGGTGTTGGAGGTGAGGCGACGACGCTGCTGGTGCTGCGGAGGATGATGATGTTGCTGATGTTGCAGGCGCAAATCGTGCGCCGAAGCGGAGGCGGCCACCGCAGCCAGACCACCGGGGCTGCTGGCATACGCGCCGGACATGGACGTCGATCGCCGGCGATAGATGTGCGTCTGCTCCAGCGACCAGATGTGACATGTGCCGCCGGCGTCCAGCGAGATGAAGGCGCCGCTGCCGAGCAGCTGGATGTCGACGATGGCGGACTGGTGGCCGCTGAACAGCGACGGCTGCACCGTGTAGCCGGCGGACAGGTCGGCCAGATAGATGGTGTGGTTGCCGAAGGCGATCAGAGCGGTGTTGGGGCCGCAGAAGCGGATGAACGTGGGCCGGCCGGGCAGCGCGACGATCTGGCGGCGATGCCGGTTGATGTGATCGGAGCCGCTGAAGTGGCAGCGGTGCGGAAAGGCGCTGGCCTGACGCGAGGCTTCGGCGTGCAGGGCGCCGCCGGCGGCGGTGTTGAGGGCGTAGTGGAGGAGCGTGGTGTCGGGGGACTTTTTGAGCATCTCCTCGACGTTGGGCAGGAACTCGAGGAGGTCGTTGAGGAGGGCGCGGCGTCGGGGGCAGCCGTTGATGATGGCCGGGCGATAGGTGTGCAGGTCGCCGATGGTGTTCGGCAGGCCGGTGGCGCGGAGCTTCTGCTCGAGGAAGCCGAGATTGAGGTAGAGCGAATGGAAGGACTCGCGCCAGCCGGCCTCGGCGAGGTGGTGGCCGATGTAGAAGTAGAAGTAGCGGTCGTCGAGGCGCTGGAGGAGCGCGGGGTCGGCGGCGAAGTCGGCGTCGCCGTTGGGAATGCTGAAGGGCGGAAGCGGAGAGCGAGAAATGAGAAGGTGAGTATTTAGGATTTGAACACGATTATATTGCTATCTTTGGACTAACTTATATAACCGGAATGAACTCGTTGATTGTTTCTTGTTACATGTTTAACGAAAAAGGTTATAATTTGTTAAGCTTTTCGCATTCCCAACAAAATTGAAGAACCAATATAAGTGTCTGATGCTTCACTCGTTTTATCACGTTTTCATGGATCGATTCGCTTTCACTTAAATTATTCGGTTTTATCCAGTTCTATGAGTGTATGTTTGATCATTGTCCGAGATATCGCTGAGAGAGCGTGTATGCAAGATGTGAGTACGAATTCGTAGAATTACGTATGTATGTGTAACTAGTTTTCATCTGTATCTTTATCTGTAATGAGTTCTGCAGAATTTATCAACATGGAATGTCGATAACTTACCCACAACAGAAAAAAACGTATACGCATAAGCGAAAATACGAGATTTAACCCATTTGGATTCGATCGACGATATGAAGCGCGATATTTGTGAGATATTTTCGATTTTTTAACTCTTATCCGCCGTTGGGGTCTAAGGTCTAAATCGACCCTATATCTCGATTTTGACATATTCATGTCTTATGTTTCCAACTTTGAATGACTACAGAACGTAAACGGTTTAGCGATACGAGCTGATACTTTGGCTATAACGTTTTTGGAACGCTCTTTTAAAATGAAATATTCATCACCACCGTTATATGTCGCTAGTGGGATTTACAAAAAAACTTACGAATCCGCCGTTGGGGTCTAAATAGACCCCAATCGGAAACGACCT
>JANTBZ010000004.1:401533-411851 GCA_024741255.1 Exechia fusca
TCGAAGAGTCTCGCCCTTGCGGAGCACCGCTTATTAGATTGTTATGAAATCATCGAATTTACTCAATGCATGGTTTTCCTCTATGGACCGAGTACTATTGGGGCCATGATTATGAAAAATGGCAGAGTGATGCCAGAGATGTATATTCAGCGATAAGTGAATATAATGAACAGTTGTCCATTGGCGAGCCTTCTATGAGTCAAATTCAAAGGTTCGTCACCAATATTACGCAAATGGTTCAAAATGGGATTTGAATCTACTATGTTTAGTTTCCGGCGAACGATACAGTGTGCACATAATGTTCAATTATTTTATCGACATCAAATGTGTTCCAAATTCCAATCAAATTTCCCGACCTTGAAAATCGTAATTTTTCATCGAAACAACTTGAATCATTGCATACACACTTGCTCTGTGCGTGAATTTGCATTGTACGTTATATTAGCAATTTTCTTCGAGTTTCGGAATAATAGATGGAAATAATAACGTGATGTTGCAGTTATTGTAATCAGTGCGGAATAATAGAACACCATTTTCGAAAAACTCGTTTCCGCATGCATCAACCTGGTAATGGCGTGCATCTCTGCGCGTGCGGCGGCGTGGGTGAATGTGACGGGCGACCGCGCACGTCGCCCGAGTGCACGCTGTGCCTCCCTCGTCGCTGCGTACATGCTGCGTACATGCCGCTTGCATGACATGTACAATGTACAATGTACAAGTGCATGCGCAACACACAATGATGCTGTGTGTCGTGTGGTGAGATATTCGCTGGCTGTGACACTGTGCAAGATGTTGCGGTTTTTTTGCGCCGGCGTGCGCTCGGATGATGTTGTGATTGCTTGTTCGTCGGCTGCGCGGCGCTGCGCCTAGAGGACACACACGAAGTGGCTGATTTATGCGAGTGTGCGATCAAACACACAGAGACTCAAGTCGATGGAACGGTATTCACTGTTTCTTCTCATATAATAATAATATATTCATAATATTTCGTGGGTGTGTGTGTCTGTGTGTGTTATGGGTTGTTCGGTTTGGTTGCTTGGTTTACATCATCAATATTTCTGCGTCCGTTACATTTGTGTTAGATAAAAGTTTAAATATTCGTTTGTAATATCTATGCCTTTCCTTCGCGCTTGTTAACTTGTGTCAGCCAGTCGAACACGCTCTCTGATTCCGCGGATGTGTGTGTGTGTGTGTATAATTTCTGTTGTGTAATCATAATTTTAGTATAATATCACTACATACATATGACGCATATATAGATGACATAATCGGTTTTTGGAGGGTCGGTCGTGGAGTGTATGTATTTGAATCAATACTCTGTTGTGTGGCGAACAGGTGTCGCTATAATCGTAGTTTATGTTCAACAAATATGTGTGTAAGTGTTTTTGCGTGAATGGCGTCGCTGTTCCTTCAGACTGCTTCGGAGTACATTGTTTTCGGTCTATCATAATTACGTACACACACACATACACATTCATGCACAATCGTTTATACATAATACACATAAATGCATCGGTTACCAACATACTGCTTTAACGACAATATGGGGGGTTGGTTGGTTGGGTGGAGAGAATTCTCGCAACACATGAATTTGAACACACACGCACACTTGTGCACACCATGTGTGGTGGGGCAACATAAACGGCGGAGTGTTTGTTCGGGGTGGTTAGGGCACGAATGTTGATGGCATTTTTATATACTGTGTTGTGTAGTTTCCATATAAATATCTAAAAGCTATTCAGGGGGGTGGATTGGGGGTGGACTATATTTGCATGTGTGTATGTAATTTGTTTGATTGAGTTCAAGTTATGTGTGTGGCTTCGTCATCTGTGTGTGTGTGTGTGCTAGCCATTTGACATTGTTCTATTTTGAGTGCGCATTTGTAATAAGTGTTTGGCTGCTGCCCCTCTCACAATGGATCAAATGCACATATAGGCTCGAATTCCATGGAAATGGCACGTATGCTTTATGCACGTGACTCGTGACTCGTGTCGATGTCGGAGAATGCAACTGTATGTCGATGTGTTGGCGTTTGTGAATGAGGCGTTTGCAAACAGGCGTAGTCGAAAGCATAAATCAACAATTCCAGCATAAATAATGTTCAATAAGCCATTACGAACATACTTTCTCGAATAATGTGCTATTTGGAATATGAATGAATTTAAAACTGAATAGCCATCGAAGAAGCCAAATTATTCATCGACAGCATAAATATAACTTGAGAGTTGCAACCGTGTTCTATCATATCTTCTTCAGATTTTCACTTCATCCATTTTATGGTGCAGTCAAGTAATTGTTTCGTCTCGTCTGTGTATTTGTGTTAGGTTCTCTATATATCATTCACGTACAAAATACATCATAGTAAAAAAGATTCTCATATCTATTTATATCAATATGTGTCCGTGTTCGTGTTCGTGTTCGTGTGTGTGTCTGTGAGCAGATTCGAGAGGGTTGGTATGCTCAGTTTCATCAGAACGAAAACCTTTTTGTTACATCTCGAATGGGGGGTGGTTTGTTGGAGTAAAACGATTTATTATTCACATGTGTATTCGGTGTATGTGATTCGGGGGCAGTTTATCTTCTTCTATATAAATATATATAATATACTTATTTATACATTACATAATGTGTGTTCGTGTGTGTATGTACTGATTGGTTTTTCGTTTACGTAAAGTCTATCAAAAAAATAAATAATAATAAAACAAACATAATTACATGCTATGCGTCCGATAGCGCGGCTACCCGATGTGGCCAGTTGTTCATGTTTCCATTGAATACTCAGTTTTGCATCCACGAACGTTGGTCTGTTCGATGCCTTCGACTCGTCTAGTAATTAGTAGTTGTTGTTGTAGTAGTAGTAGTAGTAGTAGTATCTCTCACGTCTGTGGTTTTTGTGTTGTTGTAGTATTTGCAGTAGTTTCAGTAGTTCCTCTTGTCTCATATCTGTGTGTTTGTTGTCAGGTTGACCAGTTGCTTGTTGATCTGTCTATCTAATTCGGGTGGTTGGCTTCTCTGGTGTGACTCTAGTCCATAAATTAGCCGACGAAACTAAAGTACGAACTGAAGTCAATTATACCTGTGCCTATGCTCTCTGATTGTGTCTTGGTGTATGTTAGTTCTGGTTATGTTTCTGTACAGTATACTCATCATATCATATGTTGGTTAAATTGGGGGGCTGGTTGGTGGTGGTAGGCTGGATGGTCTGGGCGGGTGGTCTGTTGCAACAACAACAACGCGGATTGGTTCTGTCCTCCTCCTCCATCATCATCGTCCCCACTATCTACCTAAGGCAAACTTCGTCTCTTTTCGTCATTCTATCTCTCCAATCAAATCTATAAATCATCTCAACGCTATTTACAATCAAAACTCCGCTCTTCGCTATTGCCTTACTCCTCCTCCTCCTCTTCCTCTTCCTCCTCCATCCGACCCGCGTCTCTATAACACCACTCCACCCCTCCTACTCAGACCCACCCAATACCGCACGCCCACCATCTCCCACCAGTGCGCCAACTGCAGCTGATCCAACACGCGCGTCTTGAAATACGCTCCCAGCATCCCGAACACCGTCGCGAGCGCCGCAATCGCCACCATCGCCTGCATGGCGCAGTGAATCGCCGACAGATCCTCCGGCTTGCGACGCTGCTGCGTCGTCCGATGTCGGTAATGCTGGCGCAGATTCGTGTACTCGCTGCCGCCGCCATCCCCGACAGGCACATAGTTCACGCCCATCTCGGCGGCCTCCTGCGCCGCTCTCCGGTCCTCCTGCTCCTGGATGGCCAGCAGATCGCTGTCAAAGGCCGGTATGATTGCCAGATTGACGACCTCGGTCTTGGACAGAGCGTCCAGATAGTTGGGATCTGAATCTACATCATAGTCGCCATGCGAGGGCAGTGGCGCCTCCTCTTCGTGCGGGGGCGCCCGCAGCGGTGGCGGCTGCGCGATCTGACTCTGCTGTTGGTCGTCTTCGATGGGCGGCGCCGTTCGAACGTGACCCGGCCAGCCCAGCCGATTGGCCGTGTCCGCCGAGCGCCACAACGCATCCAGTGTCCTTTGGTCCACCTGCGGTCCACCTGGCGCTGCCACCGCCGGTGGCTGTGGCTGCAGCTGAGGCGGCGCCGGCGCCACGCCCGGCTGTCCGTGATCGGTGATCCGGAACTGGGTGAACTGGTTCTTCTTGATGCCGAGGACTTCGGACAGGGGCCGTTGGATGTTGGGGAGGATGGCGTTCTCTTCGGTGTTTTCGGGAACGGCGGGGCCGCCACCGATGGGAGCGAGGCGCCCGATGATGGTGGTTGTTGTTGTTGTGCGCACCGTGGTCGAGGTGGCCAAAGCGGTTGCCATCGTTGTGGTCGTCAACAACTGCCGAACGGTCGTGATCTCAACCGCCAGCTGACTACTGACCGTCGTAGGTTCGGGCTCCGTTCCGGCGGCGGCGGCGGCCGCCTCCTCGTATTTGGTAAAGTTCTTGATCGGTTCGTACTTGCCGGTGCTGCCCGAATCGGAGGCGCCGCGATACAGCAGCGCCACCTTTCCGTCGGCCGTCAGCACCGGAGTGATGCGTTGCTTGGGCGCATCGTTGCCCAATGATGAAGAGGCGGACTGACCGGCGGACTGAGCCTGCGCGTTTTTCCGCCTTGCGTACGCAATGTCCGACTCGTCTTCGTCGAAGACGTCGCTGTCAGCCGTCGCCGACGCCGCCGCCGCGGCGGACAGATCGATCTGACCACTGGTCGGTTTGGCGGCCGGCGCCGCCGGAGCCTGATACACGAAGCCCGCTTTGCCGTGCGGCGTATCGATGAACTTGATGGCATCGTTCGAGCCGAGCTTCGTGCCCGTCTTGCGACGCGAGCTGAACGACGATGACGATGAGGCCGTTGACTCCGAGTCATCGCTGCGGAACGAATCGTCCGCATCGATGGAGGCGGCGACGCCACCAGAGGAGCGCGCCGGCTGCTCGTAGTCATCGTAGTCGTCGTAATCGTCGTCATCGTCATCGTTGTGACCGCGATCGTTTTGCAACGCCGCGGCGGCGGCAATGGCCAGCCGCTTGGCCTTCTCGTCGGGATCTTCGTCGTCGTCGAAGAGCCCGTCGTCGTCATCGTCATCGTCCTCGACATCGCCATCGGCGGTCGCTTCCCCCGGCACCAGACCCCAGGCCGGGTAGCTGGCGTCGCTCTGCTCGTCGTAGTTCTGATTGAATTCCGGGTATCCGCCCGGAATGGCGTCCACGCTGACGCTGACGCTTGGAATTGGTCTACTACTGTCACTATCACTACTACTGCTATCACTACTACTGCTGCTATGTGCATTACTACTGCTACCGCTGTCGTGGCTACTACTACCACTTGTTGTTGTACTACTACTTGGATTACTAGATTTGTCTGTGGCGCTGCTGTCCTCCGCCGCCCGCGGCAGGACGCTGATTACTGAGTCTTCTTCTGGCTGGTTGGCCGGCATTGGTTGCACCACCACCGATGGCGGCGACTGGCTGACTGAAGGTTGCTGCAGCGCAGCGGCAACGGGCATCGACTGCGAGGACTGCGAGGACTCGTAGTCCTCATCATCGTCCTCTTCGCTATCCGCTGGTCGCCTTTGCTGCTCGCTAACGCTTCCGCCGCTGATCGCCCTCGCCGCCTCCGCCCGCGCCGGCGGCGGTGCCTCCCCCGTGCCGGCCACCGTTGTTCGGGTAGCCGCGTCGTCTCGTCAGTAGCATTTCTTGGTGCATCCGCATTTGCGAACTATGTCCAGGTTCTTCACGTACTTGACGCTGTTGCTGCACACCATGCGCACCTTGCGCCGCCGCACCACGCGCGACGCACAGCACTGGTTGCCGCAGCCGCCCACGCATTTGGCGTACTTGAGCGGCTGGCGCGAGCGGCAGTCGTTCTCGGTGTAGTACTCGCGCACCTGCTCCTTGCGGCAGGTGGAGGCGACTGTGGAATGGAAGAAAGAAGTGAACCCAAAGGAGCGTTAGAGATGAGTGTTAGGAGGCGGAAGTTGGGGTGCATGGACAAAACGACAGACATATCATCTTGGTTAGGTGCTCGACTAGGTTCTAACTGAGAATTAGTAAACATATATACCGGTGGATGCAGTGGGCTCGTTGCCCTCACCTTGCTCGCAATAGCGTCCCTTCGTGCCGTTCTTGCAGCGACACGAGTAGCCCTCCTTGGCCGCGTTGTTCACCTGGCACTTGGAGCCGCGGCGACATTTGTTGTTCTCGCACGGATCAGTCTGCGAAAAAAAAAATGAAAAGGTTAGCTTGAATCCTATCAGAACCCTTCAAACTTCTTCCACTCACCTCCTTTACTACCGCCGGCGGCTCATGCATCACATCCTCCGACTGCTCCATCTCATCCGTCTCCTGCTCATCATCGGACTCCAGCAGCGCACAGCCCGGCGTCACCTTCTGCTGGCGCGCCGCATTGCCAAAGTCCACCTGCTTGTGGTTGATCCACACCTCCCGCATGCAGCCGCGGAAGCTCGTCAGATTCCTCAGGTGCCACATGTTGAACGCCTGCTGAGCCGGCTCCGCGGGCAGACCGCCCAAGAACATCGGCGTGTTCAACTTCAGCAGATCCTTGCTGCCCTCGTTGATGATCGATCGGGCCAATCCCCGATCCACTCGCAGCGTGAAATTCTTCTTGACCGCCAGCAACTCGACCATATGATACTTGCCATCGGCGACAATCTCAAAGCTGTACATCGTCGACACCGGCTCATTGCCCACATCGTAGCTGACGCGAATGCGCCCGTTGAACAGCTCCACCGCCAGATGCTCCATATGCCCATCGTACATCAGCACCCCGTTCTGCTGCGTCGAACTGAACACTATCGTCACGTTCGCCTCGGGCTTCGTCCGAAGCGGCTCCAGCTCCACAAACGAGTTGTTGTGCACGAATGACAAGCTCGTCAGATACTCGCACCGCTTGCCCGAATACCCCGGAGCACACTTGCACACATACTCCGGACTCGCCGCATTCGGCTGGAAGCACACGCCGTGCTTGCACTCGTGATTCTGACACGGCGACGTCTGCGGATACATCATCGCCACCATCGGCATGCCCTCGCAGAACTTTCCCGTATACTCCTCCGGACACCGGCACGTGTAGTCATTGATCCCATCCACACATTGGCCGCCATTCTGGCACATGTGCGCCTGACAGTCATCGATATTCTCCGAGCAATTGGCCCCCCGATAGCCCGCCGCACACTCGCACGTGTAATGCGTAAAGTGATCCACACACTTGCCTGCATTCACGCACGGATTCAGCTCCGTGCAGAAGGGGATCTTCGTTTCGCAGAACTCACCGGTGAATCCGGCGCCGCACTCGCAGGAGTAGGCCTCCACCGCATCGACGCACGTCGCATTGTTCTGGCAGCGATGCTCCCGGCAGTCATCGATGTTCACCTCGCAGCGGGTGCCTTCATATCCAGCCGCGCATTGACAGCTGAATCGGCCCTCCTCCAGCACAGTGCAGGTCGCATTATTCCGACAAGGATGACCGTAGCACGCGTCGATCATGTGCTCGCAGTGGCGCCCATGGTAGCCCGGCTTGCACAGGCATTCGTATTGGCGCTCCGGTCGGGCGCTGCATTGGGCCTCGTTCTGGCAGGGGAACGTGAAGCAGGCGTCGCACTTGGACAGAATGTCATTGCTGACGCGTCCCTTGCACTGGAAGGCGGTGGTCGGCGTGGAGAGCAGCAGTTTGTCGCGCATCCCCTCGGGTTCGGCACAGCGAGCGATTCCGGGTTCGACGTAGTCGAGTTTCACCCAATCGGAGAGCCAGCGCAGCGAGCAGTCGCAGTAGAGGGGATTGCTGCCGAGAGCGATGTGCGTGATGGACTGCAGATCGTCGAAGGAGCCCTCGGGCAGCATCGAGATCTGGTTGCCGTGCAGGGAGAGGACGCGCAGGGTTTTGAGGCCGGTGAGGCCGTGGCGCTGGACGCACTGGAGCTTGTTGTAGCTGATGATGAGGGTGGAGAGTTTGGTGAGGTTGGCGAAGGTGTGATTGGAGAGGATGGTGATCTGGTTGTTGCTCAGGTCCCTGCGGAATTGGAGGAAAAAAGATATTTCGTTAGAGGTATTCTTCCAAAGGTCATTCCATCACTCCCTGTACTCACAATCGCGTCAGCTGCTTCAGATGACTGATCCGCTCCGTATGGATCATCGTGATCTCGTTCGACTCCAGATACAGCTCCGACGTCTCGGCCGGAATGCCCTTCGGGATCTCCCGCAGCTTATTTCTCGAACACCGCACAATCGTCCCCGTACAAGTGCACGAAGGCGGACAGTAGCCCTCGCCCAAGCAGCCCTCATCCGCATCGCTGGTGCAGCGGAAATCGTGATGGGGCAGATCCTTGACGGGGACGTCGCGCACCTTTGCGGGAGCGGCGCATCGAGGCGAGGCTCCGGTCAAGCCGCGTTTGCGCAGCCAATCGGAGAACCAGGCCAGATGGCAGTTGCAGTTGAACGGATTGGCGGCGAGATTGCTGTGCGCGCGAGTGATTAGTTGTGTTAATTGAGAGTAATGCTGATGGCGGCGAAAGCGATAGCGATCAAGCGACGCAGTAGTGACCTAAATAGGGCCAGTCATCAGCTCGTTATAGAACGCGTACGCGCCTCGTCGATGTTTACACTAGCTTAATTGACGTTAAGACCATTCCGCTATACTTACAGCGAGTGCAGCGACGTCAAATAGTCGAACGAGCCGGGCATCACGCACGAAACGGTGTTGTCATACAGTGACCTGAATTGGGGGCAAATTACATACGCAAATTAGCTGGCTGAGCGACTGATGATTGAGGCTGGTCACTTACAGCGTCTTCAGATGATGCAACCCGAGGAACATCTTGTTGTGAATCTCCGAGATCTTGTTCTCGGCCATCTGCAGCTCCTGGATCTTGGACGCCCCCTCAAAGGCGTTCGGCTCGATGCCGGTGATCTGATTGCGCCTCAAGTCCAACTTGACGAGATTCGGCAGCCTTCCGAACAGGCCATCGGAGCGAATCCTAGCCAGCTGATTGTCGTTCAGGAGCAGCTCTGTCGTGTACAGCGGAACATCCCGTGGAATTTCGGTCAGACCCCTGGCCGAACAGTCGACCGTGGTACCCTCGCAATGACAAGCGGCCGGGCATTCGGTGTCGATGCGACATTCGCCCGCAAAGCGGGTGCGATACTCCTCGTAGCACTTGAACTTCTCGTCGCGCAGCGCCTCGATGCGACGGCGATGCATGCGCTTGGGAGCGTCGCAGCGAGCGCCGGAGGTTTCGATGGGATTCTTGTGCAGGTAGTCGGCCAGCCAGCGGAGGTTGCAGTCGCAGATGAAGGGATTGCGGGCGAGGTGCCTGAAGTTTTGAGGTTAGTTGGTTAGAATTGAGAGCAAAGCATAAAGTTGACAACATTCTTGTGGAAAAGGTTGATTTTTCATGTAAGATTGATGAAGTGGATAGCTGATAAAATCCAGGCACTTTCTCTTGTTGCTAGTCAAATACTTAGCAGCAAGAGGAAGTGTCTGAGCCTGCAAATGGTAAGACGTGCGTTGTTTTTGTCAGCTTTCTACTTCATTTAATGTTCTTGAATATCCGATATTATCCTCGTTTCGAAGACATTTTCTCTATTTTCTAGATTACTGAGATTCGGATAAGGCCGGATTATTAGCTAATCTTTGATTCGAAGAATACATTTGTCCGTAAGAATGATAATTATGGACCTGTCAGAACTCATTATCCAAACAAGCTCTTCGTTGCTACTAGCGCATCATACTCTACTTACAGCGTCTGAATGCTCTTCATCGCATCGAACGTCCCGTTGGCCAGCGACTGGATGTTGTTGTCGTACAGCGACAGCAAGCTCAAGCTGTGCAGATCGCGGAACGCATCCTTGCGGATGCACGAGATCTCGTTGGCGTTGAGCAGCAGCAGCTGCAGCGATTGGAGGCCGCGGAAGACGTTGGCCGGCAGGTCCTTGATCTTGTTGCCGTAGAGAACGCTAAGCATAGGAAAGGATATGAAATTACGACCGCGGAAATGTTATAGACGATAGCCGGGTTGATAAATCAAAGCCGCCATTTATTAATCATAGCATTGGGTTGAGGGTGAAGTAATTTCATGTTCTTCGTGAGGATTTGCTAATATGCAAATCGAGCAAGACGATTTTCAGTTGTTGTAGGATCTTGCACATTTTATGAAGGACATACATGCTGAATAGAGTGACTTAGATATTCAAGAGTATAATCTAATGGAAGGTAATGAAACTGTGCCCAAAGCATCATTATTCTTAAAAATTAACAAAAACCGAGGTACAATTCAGTTCTGT
>JANTBZ010000004.1:418769-465214 GCA_024741255.1 Exechia fusca
AAACCTGAACCAAACATTCTCACGAATCATGTCGTTGAGATGAAATGATGTTCTAGGAATTGAAACTATATTTTCTAGAAAGGCTTTTAAAGCTATTGGCACCAGGTGACCTCTTCAAACACTTTAAACGCAATTATTATACACTCACACACTAATATGCATTATAATAAAAACCTATTCTATTCTATTCGCTATTGATCAGCATTTTTATTATTTCCTAGTAATACATTTGAACATATTGCCATTTCAATGTGTTTTTAAAGGGACCCGAATCGATTTGTCGATAAGATCATTCCATTTATCGTCAAATTACGTTATACTAATACAAGCAACACATTTTTTTTTCCGACAACGACAACAAGATTACAAATTTGAAGGATGATTGATAGTTAGGGTTTCAATTGTCTAGGCTAATCCAAAAAAAATTTTGAACGAAATATTGATATAAAGTATAACAGATAATCTGTTCTACGTGTAAAACGTATAAACCATTGTAAAATCTAGGTTTCCATTTGATTATATTGACTTACAGCTCCAGCATGCACGTGATCGTCCGCCCGTCGTCGAACGCATCGTACAGCTGAATGATGCGCGGGTGATGCAAGCCGCTCATGATCTCGATTTCGCGCTCCATCGATATCCGCTCGTCCTTCAGCTTCACCTGCACGAATTTGGCGGCCAGCTCCAGCTGGGTGGATTTCTCCTTGCACAGAAACACCGTGCCGTAGGTGCCACTGAAAATGCGGGGCATATTTGAATTGTATGGAATCTCGATATTTGCGGGTGTTTCTGTCACATACCGGCCGAGTTCGTTTTTCGTGATGTCATAGTATTCGCTTGGGCTCTCGCCCTTGCGGATGTTCACATTTTTGTACGGGAAACTGGCAGCCAATTCTGTGATAAATTGAAATATATACAGTTTTTGTTTAGCGTGTTCCGGTATAGGAAGATGCGCCAAGTAAATATATGCACACGCTGAACTTGATCTCGAAAAGGTCCATTACACTGTCGCGAACGCGTAAATTTGTAAACAAATGAGTGTAGAATATAGAGCACACACGCAAGCAGCACACAAGACCACAGATATGTAAAGACATCGACATTGACTCTCCACACCCATACAGCAACCACCCACCGCACCACACACACACCCATAAAACCCATACACGCGTGGTCGCCACTCGATCTATTTGCGGATTGTCAGCACGGCGCGGAAACAAAAATATCGTCGCACATATTATATTGTATGATGAGATCTTGGACGCGTATAATTGGCCGGATACTTGAATATGATTGTTCTGATTTGCAACTATTACTGGGCAATAGAACCCACATGAGGTTGTTTCAAACGCTATACGCTAATGCCTCTACACATTTAAAACACTCCCGAAACGCACCACCGACTGGATCGTCTTCGTCGACTCGGATCATGATGATATGTGTGCTCGATGGCGGAGTATGTGCGCAAAAATGCGGTTGGACGTTGGTTCTCTGGTCAGCTGCTCACCAGCAAATATGTAACTATTCTACTATCGAATTCGCGGATTTTATTGGAGTGGAAAATGGTCGATTTTATGCGATCGTCTGCACGCGATTAGCACTGCTTTCGATCGTGCGCGCAAATTAAAACTGCCAAAAATCTGCGAGCGACGCTCCTCTCATGCCGAAAATATTTATTCTTTGTATATAAGAGCACATGTACGCTGCGATGCATACACATGCAGAACACGAGCGAAAACACGTCGTTGTTGCGTCGCGACGCCGACGCCAATAGATCAGAATTTCATTCATGTACACGAGCTGAAAATAAGAGATAATTTATATGGATGGTATATAAGAGAGCATCGCTCCTCGACGTTATGTGAAAATGTTCTGCGTACAAGCGTCGAGCAAGCCGAGTACCTCACATGGTTGGTGGTTGGTTTGAACTTTTATTTTATTTGTATCAACATTCTGCGCGTCCGTTCTGTATACAAATCTACTGAAAATTGTTGAAGTTGGTGTCGCAATTCGTAACAGTAAAATATAGATAAATCTATACATCTATATAAATTGAATATATAAAATTGTTTCTCGTTACATGTTACACATGGTCAAAGCGTTTGCACACTTTCGTTAGTTTGAATGCCCGCTCGAATAGTATCTACCAGAGTGCGTGTGTGTGTAGTTGCGTGTAGTGTATTGAGTCGAGTGTTTTGCTGATGATTGTTTTGATGTCCGTCGCTGGTTTGCTCATTTTGATCCCACTCATCACTCCCCTCTCGCCCCCCTCCGCGACATATACCTCCTCACCACAAATTCATGCCCGCACATAATTTACTATAATATAAATACGCCGCTCGCTCTCCTCCGCTCCCACGCTACTGCTTCGGCGCCACCCGCCCGTACTCGCGCCGATGCTTCGCATCGATGCTCTTCAGATAGTACGTGCCCGGGAACAGCGCCTCCACGCTGCCGCTCGGCTCGTACGGCGCCGCATGGATATTCCGCTCGCGCACCTCCATCAGCCGCGTAAACTCCTCCGGCGCCACCTTCTCCCTCGCCTCCAGCAGCCCGCGCAGCGGCGCCAGTCGCTCCGTAATCTCGGCCAACGCGCGCGCGTCCTCCGTCACCCGGATCGAGTACATGGTCGCCGCAAATCCGCTGCCGTACGAGAACACCGCCACCCGCTTGCCCAGCAGCTCGCCGCCCGCGATCAGCAGCGACACCAGCCCCGAGTACACCGACGGCGTGTACATGTTGCCCACCTGCTGCGCCAGCAGCAGCGACGGCCGCGTCTTCGCCTCGTACACCCCATTGTACTGGGCCAGGAACGCCTTCTCCACGTCGCGATCAAAGTACGTCTTCTCCAGCTGCACTTCGGCAAATCGCTCCGCTAGCTCGGCGCCAAACACCGCCGCGCGCTCCTCCTCCGGCGTCAGCACGAAATCATTGACGCCCAGTCGCGCCACCGACTTCTGCACCAGCTTGCAGAAGGGCGTGTGGAAAATCATCGCATCGAAACTGTGCACCGACAGCGAGCCGGTGTCGCCGCGCGCCAGCTGCTGGGCGGCCGCCTTGCGCCGGTACAGCTGGTAGCACGTGTCCAGGGCGGACAGATAGCACTGGATCGACAGAGGCCCGTCGACCGTCGGGTACTCGCTGCTCAGATCGGGCTTGTAGAAGTCGTAGGCGTGCTTCATGTGGTGAGCGCGCAGGCCGCGCTCGAACACCAGCGGCGCATCCGGACCGATGAGCATGGCGACGGCGCCGGCACCGCCGGTCGGCCGCGCCGCTCCGGCCGCGTAGACGGCGATGTCGGCGCACACGACCAGCGCCAGACGGCCGTCCCAGCTGGACGACTCCACCCAGTTGACGGCATTGAAAAGGGCGGCGGTGCCGCCGTAGCAGGCGTTCGTCGTGTCGACGCCCTCGACGTCGCTGACGCCGGCCTCCTCGAACAGCTGCATCAGGACGGACTTGACCGATTTGCTCTTGTCGATGATCGTTTCGGTGCCGACCTCCAGCCGGCCAATCGTGCGCACATCGATGGCGTAGCGCTCGAGCAGCTGCTGTACGACGGTCAGGCACAGCGAGTTGATGTCCTGGCGGTCGGAGCAGAAGCCCATGCGCTGCTGGCCCAGGCCGATTGTGTACTTGCCGGCGGAGGCGCCGTCGAACTGCTCGAGTTCGGTCTGGCAGACGAACTGCGAGGGGAAGATGAGCTCGAGGGCGCGGATGCCGACGTTGCGGGGCCACGCGGCGGCCGAAGGCGTGGATGGGGTGGACATGTTGGTGCGGTGCGGTGGTTTGTTCTGGGCGTGATGCGACGTCGATTGGTTGGTTATTGTGTGCAGCTCGCTGTGCGGTCGGAATGTGACTGGTTGTTCGGTTGTCCGAGCGCAATGTCACCGATGCTGGCTGTTGCTGCTGCGCTGCTCAAATAACTCTTTTAACAACTTGAGCACACACACGCACGCACTGTCGAGTGGGCTATACACGCGAGAATGTGTAATATTTACGTATGGTATACAAAACGCGACGACGCGCGGCGCAGAGACTTTCTCCCGTGTGTGTCGATGAGATACTTTCTTTTTTACGGCACAGTTTTGTCTGCGTGTGGAGCGTGTGTGCGTTTAGCACTTATGTGAAGACGATGCGTGGACTGCCGACGGAACAGGTATGCAGCAGTGTTGCATCAAGGTCTCGCGGCGCGTCTGCACTGCTGGGCGTCGGAGGAGAGGGGCGGGTTTGGTCTGGTCTGACACGACGACGACGGCGGTAAGGCACGCAGAGACACCGTTATTATTATGATTACTGTTGGGTAATATTGATCTCTGTGTGGCGTGATTGCGGCGCGGTTTAATTCAAGACCGGTTACGCGATGCGTCGTCGAGTCACGAATGAATTGAACACACTCTGCTGCTGCTGCTGCTGCTGCGAAGACGACGTCCGACTCGAGGCCAAACAAGTAACAGACTGACGAATTGTGGTCGAACGAACAACTAGGTGCGTCGTCGTCTTCGTGTGTGCCGAGTTTCGTCAGAATCGTGTACACGTAAGTGCGATGCAGGAGAATTGCGGCCGCTGACGCGCGTGTTTGTGGAGCGGGGTGTTTGAAGAATATATGCACGACGACGCACGCTTGGCGAGAAGAGGAGAAGACGGACGGGGACGGAAAGTGTGTCACCGGTCGAAAATACGTGTTGCTTCTCTGCGCGTATCAGCTGCGCGATATCTTGCAATGAGATGATGCTGACGATGCACGGCGCCGGAATGCTGCTGCTCGCTGCTGCTGGTCTTTGCCCCCGATTGTTGAATAATGGAACAACGACGACGGACGGCGCTCGTTTGCTAGCACGCGAGATCAATGTTCAAGCACGCGTGATATCGTGAGGCCGGCTCCGAAATAAGCGCGATCTGGTCAATGAACGGCGGCTGTGGCGGCGTCCGGATGTATGGTTGCCGGGTGATGAAATACACGCGTTTAAACCGAACTCGAGAGGGTGGCGTGATTGCACACACGAGGTGAGTTGGGGACACGTAATTGGGCGGCGTGTTGCGAGTCTGCGAGCGGCTTAATTATGCGATGTTGTTGTTATGCAAGAAATTTGATTAGCGCACACACATGTGTGGGACAATTGGGGATTGTCAGCGGCGAGGGTCGGGCCACACGCTAGTTTGAGATGACACACCGAGATTCGGGTTTTCGGGGAATCGTGCATTTATTTTTCGGAGACTCCCTGTGATTTCCGGTGATTTTTGGAGAATCACAAATTTGTATATGGAGATTTCTGTGGATATCAAAGGGATTGTACACCGATTTCCGAAAATCGTTGAGAAATTTCCAAAAGATTTCCGGAGATCTCCGGAAAATTCCAATGATTTCCAAAGATTTCCAGAGATTTCCGTAGATTTCCGTAGATTTCCAAAGATTTCCGTAAAGATTCCCACAAGATTTCCGGCGACGTGTACCCCGATTTCTAGAGTGATCCACCCCTCGGGGATTTCTCACTCGAATTGCAAAGTATTTTTTTGTGGTCGGCCCCTCGATTAGCAATCATCAGCGCCGGTGCGATGACGGTTGATGATGCAGAGTGCCGACATCGATGATGACATTATACGTTTCTTATCAGTGGCTGCGCTCTGGCGGCACATGATTGAAACGGTTAACCCTGTGCATGCCAAAAGGAAACATATAGTATCAGTGGAATAATATTTGCTATTTGTGTTCCCAAATTTCAAGTCAAAGAAGGAAAAAACACAAACAGTTCACACATTCATGAAATCGGGCTTGGAATGTTTTATTTACAATTACTTTGATTATTTTTTTGGTTTGCATTTGCATAATTTTCATTGAACTCACTTTATACAATTGTAGATATAATAATATATATGTAATAATAATAATGGATGTTACATCGTGTACAATTATTATTGTTGGTGGTGTTGGTATATTGTGGTTGAGTTTTTCAAAACACATATCGATGTTTCTAGGGAGCTCGCGAGTGTGTGTGTGTGTTGAACAGTAAAATCAGTTGGTAGATAGTATTTAGGTAACACATTTGCACCCACAAACAAAACGAAACCGAATTTGAACAATGAAAAGTGATAATTGTGCTTTCAGTCACATACGGGAGAAAGGAACGCATTCTGATAAAACGGAGCAAAAGATCAAACGAGAAGTTAACTCAAATTTCACACAAACAATACTCATAATACTTTTGTGAGTCTGAACAGAGAGAGTGGTGGAAAATTCTACATTACATTGGCAAATCAAATGGTCCAGAATTAACCACCCTCTGGGTGACTGGGTGAGTGTTTATGTGTGTGATGGATTGGAGTTTTCAGAACATTTTTAAGCCATTGCATATAACGATTTCATATATATATTGTTTCACTGTGACGCATTCCGAAATTGCACAAAACGCGCAACATCATCATACTCAACACGCACGCTTTCAATTTCTTATGCACGCACACTGGTTCTGTTGTTTGTTGCTACTCTGTGTGGCTCTGGTTGTAGAATTGTTCTCAATTGCGCGATCTAATAACGGTCGAATGATGGGTGTTGTGTGTATGATGTAACATTTGCATAGTAATTTGTATGTGTGTGTATGTGGTGAGTTGCTATGTTTTGTGTGTTCGTGGTGTTTAGCAATTTCTATGTTTCTTATTGCGTGCGTTTTGGTGGCGTCGCTTCCGCCGCGACATCCGCCCCACATGACCGGCACCCGGATTCGCCGCTGGCTGGCTGGCTGGCTCTGGCTCTTACACTTTAGTCTCGACCATGTCGATGTTCAGCTTGTAGTACACGTACGGGTAGTATTCGGACTGGCCGAAACCCAGACCGGGAATGTCGACGTTCTGCAGGCAGACAGACATACACAAGCCAGATTGTTAGCACACAAAAACCGAAAGGAAAAACTGTTACCGCTTGCACGCGAAATACTCACGTCAGCGGTCGAGGACGGAGCCGCTGCCGAGCCGTCCAGATGGCTGTACAGCTGGTTCAGGACGTCGCGCAGGCGCTTGGTGCTCTTCTTGGCCGGCTGCAGCAGAATGGCCTGGAAGTTGACCGGCAGACCGTATCTGTGGATGTGGAAGCGAGAAATACCGAAGTGAGTATGGCATAATTTCAGATCGAGAGCAATAGCCAACATACCGCAGCACGGACTCGACGAAGACGCGCAGCGCCTTCACGTGGATCCAGGCGCAGAACGTCTCGCTGAAGTTGACCTTCAGCCATCGCACCAGCGGACCCTGTGGAACAAAATACAGACCGAATCGATTACACTTCTGCCAATCTGGACTGGACTGAAGTGTTGTACTTACGAATTGCTTCTTCTTGTC
This sequence comes from Exechia fusca, assembly GCA_024741255.1. Taxonomy (NCBI): domain Eukaryota; kingdom Metazoa; phylum Arthropoda; class Insecta; order Diptera; family Mycetophilidae; genus Exechia; species Exechia fusca. Next base: position 426,102 of record JANTBZ010000004.1, read on the forward strand.
GGTGACCAGCTTGGTGATCTCGTTCTTGCCGGCCGCCAGTTCCTCCTCGTTGTAGGTGAAGTCGCGCACGACGAACTTCTTCTCGCGGGCGTGCAGCTTGAACTCCTCGACGACCTGAGAAAAAAAAGATAACGTTAATTAGTATAACTATACGGGATCGTTATGCTAAACAAACGTACCTTCTTGAATAACGTCACGTTGAACAGAGCGAACTCAGCGTCCTGCGTGATCAGCGTCGACGAACGCGGCACAATCATGTCGGTGATCTTCTCGTAGTTGGTGATCCAATCCTGGGCCTGGGCTCTGTGAAACAGGACGGTCAAGTAAGATTAGCGTTGGCAAGTCTATTTATAATTGTTGTTTATGCTGATAACTCACTTCGGCACGATGACCAGCAGCGTGGTCAGGTACTCCGAATCCAGGATGAAGTGCTCCTTCTTCACCAGATCGGCCAAGTTACGGATCAGCAGGCTTCCACTGCAATGCAAGAAAAAAGTTCGTTCAATCGAAACGTTCACTGATGAATTGAAGTTGCTCGCTCAAACTCACGTCTGCTTCTTCTCCAGATTCTGCAGGTTGCCCTTCAGACTGTTGTAGGCGTTCGCCTTGGTCTTCAGATCGGCATCGATCTGGCCGACCTGCTTCGAGATGATGTCGGCGATGTTGCGCAGCGACTGCTTGATCGGGTACTTGGCCATGTCCCACTGGAAGCGCGTGATGTAGGAGAACAGATCGGCTGTGTGGAGGAGGCGTTCGGGGATGCGATTAGTACTGATGTTTAACTCAATGCCATGCGACGACAAAGTTTACCAAACGAAAAATACGATTAGCTCAATCAACACCCAGCGAGAAAGATTTGCAAAAAAATAATCGCCAAATTTCACATAAACACACCAAATACACACGTACACACATATCTCAGTCACGACAACGATTGTTATGTGCAGAAGCTGAATCTGTTGGAATAAATCATATAAAGTAAGGTACGAATCAAAAAAGATAATTTCTAACGGCCATTTGTTTGTACGAAGCATGTTATGTAGATGTTCATTATATACGGTGAGATATGAACATGTCCGACACAACGCAAGCGACCACCGTGTGTCCGGCACGAAGGACCAAAACGCATCTGCAGCGCGCAGATGTATGTCAATCACTTCGCCACCGGATCGCCGCGTCGGTCGGTCGGTCTGTGTCGAGCACGTGCCAAGCGTGTGCAGTGAATACATGTGTATTTATATAATGATTGCGCTTCGAGGGTGGGGGTGGCAGTTCGGGTGGTTGGGTTGCGGGTTTGGTGGTTGGGTGATCGATGCCGATTCGGGGGATGATGCTGTGCGATTTGATTGATTCGGATTCCGGTTGATTTGGCACATTGTGTTTGTGAGTGTGTGAATGTGTGTGCGTTTTTTTGTTTGGTCCTGCTAACCTGGCGACAGAGGCAATTGTGGCGGACCAGCGGACGCCTCGGCGTCCGGACTGGACCGACCTTGACTACTACCACAACACGAGCTGACCGGCGACGAGCGGTGCGACGAACGCGGCTGATGGTGGTGGTGCGGCTGGTAGTGATGGTTGCCGTGCGACATCGGCGGCATTTGGCCACCGTGCGCAGACGGCTGCGTGTACAGCAGGCCCGAAGACCAGCTGAGCTCACGTGGTTTGTTAATCGTTGCACATGCGAATGCAATGCGGTGACGGTGGTTGTGAGTTAGATGCGGGATTTTTGGATGATGTATCGGTTACGTGTGTTGGCGTGTGTGTTCGATGTGTGAAAGAATATTTTCCGTTAGAGATAGGTTAAACATGTTGTGTGGGCTTGAATGTGTGTGTGTGTGTGTGTGTGTGGTGCATTTGTGAATGGGTTCGGTGGCGGAGGACGGAGGACGGTGCTGGGTGAATTCGGTTAGATTCATATGGGAAGTGGGCGGGGGTAAGATTCCTACGGCTGAACTCTGGTATGCGATTGCAACGTGCGCTGGACGTTAAAGGCATATATAAACGTATACTGCTGGTCATTTAATTTGCGCGCCATAGACATCAAGGACACGGATTATTACCAACATACCACATCAACATATATAACGGATATTCGATGTTATGGAACGAACAACAACCGGTTCGAACTCGCAAATGCAAATACTTTAGTTTTAATTGCATCCAGAAACCATCAGACATATAATAGAGAAACATCGACATCAACATGTGTTTGATTCCGGTAAATCAACAGGATGAATATCAAAAATTGTACAACACAGAAATCCATTCCAACGACAAGTTTGTGGGTGTTTGTGTGTGAGTTTATCGATCGCATACGTTCTTCCAGGATCTGGCGCTCGAGCAGCGCTTCGTGCCATCGCTCATTGTCGCAGAGCATGTTCTGAACCGGCAGAGTACTGTCTGTATTCGTCGGTTTTCGATTCGAGGTTGGTTCGCGGTGGGTGGTTGGGTGGACGGGATTGTCAAACAGAAATTGGTATCATTGGTATCGGATCTGGTGATGCGTTGTCGTTTGCAAGGGTGATTTCACATGTATAGAAAGGCGCTCTCGAAATTAGTATTGGTAGAATTGGTGGCATTATGGCATTGTTGCATTCCACTATTGTTGCACTATATAGGTTTGGTCGAACAGATGATGAACGGTTCCATAATATGTGTGTGCGAAGAGGACGGAGGTGAGGATCATGTGTAAGTGTTTTTGGTGCATCTGTCGGTGTGTAATGAGCTGAGAATGACTGTAGTGTCTGTTGTATGTCGTCTACCTGCTGTTACTCTTGCGTCGATTGCGCAAAAACCACCAGTCGTGTGGATCGAATGTGTGCACATTGTCGGCACTGTGATCTTCGGTGGCGGTGCCCGCCGCCTCTCCCTCCTCCACGCTGGCCGCCGGCTCCAGTGGCGGCGGCGTTTGCATCGCTGTCGGCGACGCGCACGACGACGTCGTGTGCGGACACATGTGTGCGTCCGCAGCCACGCACTCGGTGGTGCTACTAGTACTACTATCACATGCGCAGGCAGACGGATCGGAGCGCTCCGATCCGGTCGATTGGTTAAGGCTTCCTTGGCACGAGGGCGAATAGAGATCGTGATGCAGGCTGTTGTGGTGATGGCTCGGGGGTGGGTTTGGCTCGTGGTGCTCGCTGCTGTTGTCGCCGTCGTGGCAGCCGACATCGTCGTCGTCGTGGCGATGGTGGTGGTCGTGTTTGTGTAATAGATGGTAGAGATGGTGGTGGTGGTGTTGATGTTGTTGATGGTGGTGTTGTCTGTGAGACTCGTGGCAATCGTGATTTGTGTTTCTTGCGACATTGTTATTGAGAGTCAAGGACGTCGACGCATCTTTGGCAGTTTCTTTGTGTGCGTCCTCGGCGCCGCCGCAGCCGCGTCGGTCTGGCGGACCGGGACCTGCTGTGAGTGTGTATCGGTGTGGGTGTGTGGGTGTTTTGGGGGTATATGCGATGTGACGAGAGGTGGCGCGTCGACGCGTGACGATGTGGTTGATTAGTTTGGTGGTGGATATAATATTTAGTTCGAGTTGGTTTGGTTGCTCGGGGGTTTCTAGGACTAATATTCAAATTGCAGGTTGACTTGCAAATGGTAGTAATTAGTTGCTCGTTTGATATTATAATGATTAGCATTCGAAATGTGTTCGCATGTGTTTGTCCTCGGGTGTTCTGTGAGAGTACAAGTCGTTATAGGTCTGTATGCAATATTGCAATGTAGTGTGGAATGAGCGTTCTCGTTTTGGTCCTACCAAATCATAAATGTTAAATAATAATGTCAAATTAAAAAGAACAAAATAATGAATAATTAATAAAGCGATGCAGTACAAAATAAGAGTAATGATTTTTTGAAAAATTAATTAATATCCAAATAATAACGACAACAAATGTGCATAGTAATGGTCATGTAGTGTTTGCATTTCATCAAATTGTGTGTACCTTTCTTTGTACAGTCATAAGTGAGCTGAACGGAAATACTAATTTCCATACACCGAATCAAACCAACACACACAATCACACCATACAACACAACTCTCACATCGTCGTTCGGGCAAGAGACAATTGCGCGCCAGAATCAGGATAGGAGGGAATCGAACTACACGCAATCATAGACCGCACCAAATCGGATCGCACTCCCAAGTGCCGCACGCAACATGATATATTTAGCAATTGATTATAACCTCATCAATAATTCAGTGGCTATTGAATTTTAAATGCACACTCTAATACGGGACGTGCAATAAGGAGGACACACAGAAATTCCAACACGTTATACAATAGGCATTCAATAGACAAGTTTATAGTTGCGATTGCGTTGAGTTTGTCTGAGTGTGTGCGTCTGTTTGGTTCACCTAACATAAGCGCACACAAATACACGGAGAATACATATTGAAAATGGCATGCGATTCAAAAGATTGAATGTTCTTTCGAACGGGGAGTGTCGTAATAGTGAGGATATATATGTGTCTATGCTCTGTGGTCTGTGGGACCTGGCTCATGTGTGTTTGTGCACAAAACATGTCAACATCCAGATGATGAGAATATATATAGGCATATGCGATTTGCCTAAAGCAAAACTTGCGAACATCAGTACAACGCAAAAGCGTCAACATATATAGTGATGGATGTGTCAAAGCATTAATGAGATGAGGTTGCGTGCATAGTGAAAATCAACGTAAGAATAAATAAACGAATCAGAAAATATATATATATCGGTCTATGTTAGGTTTGGTTCGTAGTTTCTGCGTTAGCGTTATGACGAGTCAAAGTATATGTATTATCGAAACTAAAACATACAGGAATCGTTCACTCTAGTTCTGTTAGTATCAAATTATTAACATTGGCTCAAAATACCAATGCAAACTGTCTAACTAAATGTTAATCCGATTCACTATCGTTATCAAAAACAATGGATCGAGTGAACTCATGAAATGATAATCTTGGACACATCGCAGTCGGTTTTTATCGCGCGCTGTTCTCGGTTTAGTCGTTGTAAGTGACAATGTCCACAGATCGAATGCGAAAGGAGAGAAATTCCCAGACATAATGAACGCAATCTACTTACAGTTGTTGGCCAACAAGTTCTCCTGCAGCTTGTCGCGCTGGTCCTCGAGCACCTCGCCCAGGTAGCCGGCCACCTTGCGCGTGATGTTCTCGACGTACGCGTCCAGCTTGCCCAGGTCATCGGACAGACCGACCAGCTGGTCCAGCGTGCCCACCTGCGAAACGGGAGAGATGAGAGATGTTTTGTTAGTCGGGAGAACACAACGCCAATCGACAACACAACGCGTTACCTTCAAGTCGGGAATATGGAACTTGAAGTTCGAGCTCAGGCTGTTCTGCTTGGACGTGACGTTGTTCATCGTGTCGAACGTCTGCTGGCACGTCTTGTCGCCCGGCGCGGATATCAGCCAGTATTCAGCCATGGCGATTCAGTGGATTATCTGCGAGTGCGGACCAGATTGAAAGTTTTCGATTACCCAGAAATATACACACACACAGACACGCGTCCATTAAAACGCACGCTCGAAACATATGCTGTTTTGATTCCCATATTCCGCACTGACGACACGACACGCTAGTGTTCAAACCTCATTTACATGCTCTCATCAGCAGCAGCAGCACCAACACACAATTGCGGTGGTTGGGTTGAATCGCGCGCACATACTGTCGAAATAACTTGACCGAATGAGCTCGAGCCTGGTGGTCTGCGCGCTTTGCTCTAAAAATAGTGTATAAACAGTACTGCGGTAAAACTTGGTCTTAGAGGTGTAGTTTGTCTAATAATTCGAAGCACAGGCGCGCGCGCGCGACCGAAGCGGCCAACGGTGACGTCGCTACTGACCACTGCTTTTCACTTTCGGGACTGCGTTGTGAGTGACAACCGAAATACAAAACGCACACAAATCAGACCGCGAACAAGACATCGACGGTCGACGACGGTCACGCTTCAACTGGCGCCCGACGTCTGGCGGCGGACGGCGTGCGTGGAGTTCACAGTTCACAGAGAACAACAAAGCACGCACAAACACACACACACACACACACCGCATGAAATACCCCCGTCCACATGTCCTTAGATACGGCGGCGAATCCTCGCGTGTTTCGTGCGTGCGTAAGAGCGTGTGTGTGTGTGTTCGTGGTGCCATTAGCCGAAAAATCAATAGTTTTCCTAAATATTCGGGTAGTTGGAACAGTAACACGAGACGAGACGCCGTTTCACTCAACCTCAAAATGCCAATGCCCAAATGCCCACACAAAAGGGAAATGTAATCCTGTGACGAAGTCGAACCGATTCGTATTCCGATTTTCGACGGCGCATGCTCTCGATAAAAGCGCAAGTGCAATCGCGTTTATGTTTGTTGGGGATCGCACACTTTGGCAGTCAGCTGTTCGACTGATAAAGTCACATGACGATCGAAAAGTTCGCATGGCACAACGCACACGGAGCACACGGGCCCGAACAAGGTGGAATATAGAACCAAAACACTGATGACTAACTGATGTGTGGGTAAACGAGTGTGGCAGGAGTCAATGAACACGACGGGACATCGAAAAGGCAACTGAACTACAGTGCCAAATGGCTGTAGAAGTGTTTGAGGTCACACCGAAAACGATGCTATATTGTATATCGTGTGTCGTGTGTATGTTTTGGTTGTTACACACCCTTATCAATACACTCTCTCACGCACTCATTCACACACTACACACTATGGGCAGAGACGTCCTTGTGGCACGCGACACGAATGCCCACACACACACACCTTCTTTCGACGACGACGAAAAGGCTGCCCAGTAGGTGCGCGTGTTGAAAGCGCCGACAAACTGAATGCCCGAATGTGATTCGTCTTCGATGCGCACATGACAGCTGAGCTTCACCTACGCACACACACCGATGCATATGCATACAAACACGTATGTATGCTCACGCACAAACACACGCATACACACAACAGCGCCAGCCAGTCGCAAATCGCAAAATATGATATACATATATGCTTGCTTGCTTGTGTGTGTACATTATTATGATGATCAGTCTGCTCTCTCGCTCAGATATACATAACTGAAAACACGCACACACTCGCAAACAAGCCCCAATGCTGCTCATGTGACCGCTCACACTAGCAATAATATGATATGCGAATTGAGTGCATGTATACACACACACACACACGCGAACATCTATATACACATACACATCGCTACCGAGATTCTTGCGATATACATGAATTGATTGTTTTTGTTCGCGTTCGCCGAGTCCTTCGCGAGCTCGGCCGCAGGATAATCACCGAACTTACGATCTGCGATTTGTGCTCTCGATGGGACGATGGACGGGCGACTCGAGGGGGCGCCTGGACGACTGGTGAACGAACGGTGGCGGAAGGCGGACGGGAGCCGAAAATTGCTGGTGCAAAAATGTCGACGACGCACACACTGAACGGTCGAATTGAAAACACAGACAGCGCAAGAGCGACGACTGTCAGAGAAGCTGTCGCGCAAATCATGTGACTGCAGTGGCGACATCTGCTGGGCGAATGTGATGATGATGCCGGGCAGAGTGGTTCGGCGGTGATTCGTGATCAAGCGAGGCACTACATGTAGAAAATTCAGTTTATCTTGCTTCAATCATGAGCGAAATTAACGAATGTTTGTTCGTGCTTGCGTGAACACTTTTGAATACATTTACCTCGACATTTACAAATATATTTCGTTTCAGTATTGTTCTTCGTGCAAGCGACGCTGATGTGGTGATATACATATATATAAACTAATCGCCAACATGCATGCAAACGCATTCATGTCAACTTTATATTTTAAATTCGAGCGATGGAATACCAGAAATATGCATATGCATATGAAATCACATTAGTCGATTTATTAATTGTTGGAAAACGATAATATATTTTAATTTGAAAGTTTTATACATTGGTAGATAGATGTTTAAACTACATGCCATTAAAATTTGGTAGGCCTATCTCCAGTTTGACCCTGTTATCTTGATGCCTCAAGTATACAAGGCATTTCGGTATAAAACGGGACCTTGCTCAGAAAATACTTGGCCTATCGCTATAAAATGTTATATTTATATGAAGCTTGGCCTTGTGACATTTCTATTAAAAGTACTCTGCTTTTAGTTGACACTTTTCCTCGTTAGTGATGGTGTTTTGACTGATTTGTACTGTGCAAGTTACAATTGGAAGTGAGAAATGGTAAACATAAAAAATTAATTGGATATCATTTCAGAGGAATATGAAATGTTTTTATTGATAAGCAGAACACATTACGTCAAAAAGTGACCATATAAACTCTTTCCGCATTTCGGAGGCCCCTGATCTATTATACATGAAATTTTCGATCGTGGTTGTCTAGAATGACAATAGACACGAAACAATCATGTAAATGATTTTTTGGAAATATATTTGCAATGGATACAAGGATTTGAAGAACGATGTCGTCAAATAGTGGTTTCGTACAACCTTACATGTATTAATTATTGAAATATTTAATTGAGAGCCTTCTCGAACGGAAATTGGGCAATTTTCAGGTTGCGGTTTGTTGCTATATATAAGATATTATTATTCCACGATCCAAAGACATTTAAAGAATGTGCAGTCCTCACGAACATACAGCTCCATATCGCGGTTTCTGCGATTTCATATGCATACTACTGGTACATTTGTGCCGATTATTTCCGTTGATGCACTTCACTTACTCATCGGGATTGCACCTAATCGATTGATCGCTTTGTTCTCCGTCTTATCGCCGGTAATCGGGTTATGGTTATCGCACTCGACATAATTTCGAGAACAACACGTACAACACAATACCGTTGACCGCTATGTGCGTTTCTGTGTATGTATGGTGTGGAGCTCTATATAAACAACCACCATACTCATTATTCAATTAAGTTCGTCTTGCCACTCTCACAGTGCCACCGGCGAGCATAGTGTGGTTCCGAATGTCACCAGCAAAACGAATCGGCTCTGCGATCGGTGCAGTTGTTCTTCTGTGTCTGATCGGCTGCTCCGTCGACGTCGTGCACACGCTGGACAATGGACTGGCCCGGACACCGCCCATGGGCTGGATGACCTGGCAGCGCTTCAGGTGCATCACCGACTGTGATACGTTTCCCGACGATTGTATAAGGTGAGTCTGGCGGGAAGCGCATATTCCGACGGCGAGATGGTAATGGATAACATAATGTGATCTGCACAACAGCGAACAACTGATCAAACGAACGGCCCGCGCGATAAGCGCCAATGGATACAAGGAAGCCGGCTACGAGTATATTGTTGTGGATGACTGCTGGTCGGAGTGGGAACGCGATCCGGTGACCGATGAGCTGGTGCCCGACAAGAAGCGCTTTCCCAGTGGTCTGAAGCATTTGGGTGATTATGTACGTTATGAGCATATTCTATAATTTTCGGCAATACAACTAAATTATTCCAGATCCATGCACTGGGCCTGAAATTCGGCTTGTACCAAGACTATGGCACGAACACGTGCGGCGGATATCCGGGCATCATTGGCTACGAGGAGATCGATGCACAGTCTTTTGCCGACTGGGGCGTCGACTACGTGAAGCTGGACGGATGCTACGCGGACATCAACACAATGGACGAAGGTTATCCGCGTTTCGGAGCGCTGCTGAACCAAACTGGCAGGCCGATGGTTTATTCGTGCAGTTGGCCAGTGTATCAGGAGTATAGCGGAGTATTGGTGAGATATTTTCAAATTGAAATAATAACGAGATGATATGTGGATATGATATTGAACCATTTGTTGGTCAATAACTATGAATGCTTATATTCAAATGATCATCCACGCAGCCGAATTTCACACTCATCAAGCAACACTGTAATCTGTGGCGCAACTGGGGCGACATCGACGACTCGTGGGAGTCGGTCAAGTCCATCACCAAGTACTTTGGTGACAAGCAGTCACGCATCGCCCTCAACGCCGGCCCGGGCCACTGGAACGATCCGGACATGCTGTTGATTGGCAATTTCGGTCTGAGCGCCGAGCAGAGTCGAGCCCAGATGGCGATATGGGCGATTCTGGCCGCTCCGTTGCTGATGTCCACCGATCTGGACACGATTAGCGATGAGTTCAGGGAGATTTTGCTCAATCGCGAAGTGATTGCCGTCAATCAGGATGCGTTGGGCATCCAGGGACTTCGGGTGCTCACGGTATCGAACATTGAGGTGTGGACGCGCCCATTGCAGACGAGCGAGTACGGCCGTTTCGATTATGCCGTGGCATTTGTCAGTTTGCGTACGGACGGGCAGCCGTACAGGATTAACGTAAAACTGTCGGACATTGGACTGAATAACAAGGCCGGATACGTCGTGAAGGTAATAATAATGATAATTTTAAACATTGAAAAAATAATAACCGATATATTTGCATTTCAGAATTTGTACGACTCGTCGGAGCCCGCATACAAAGTTACGTCCGAAATCAACGTGATTGTGTTGCCGTCGGGTTGCCGATTCTACAAATTCCACACAGCTGTGTCAATGTAAAAAATGTACACAAAATAAATTCGGTGCTTTATCGGTGTGGGCACTATTTATACACCATACAAAATTGAGAACGTTCTTCGAGTTGAACGAGTATTTCAAGTTTATCAGTCAAGCCGAGCGGAACTCGTGAGCAATGTTTCGGTTGCTGTTGTTGAGTCTCATCGCCATCCATGGCAGCCATTGTCTCGAAAATGCATTGGCCCGGACACCGCCGATGGGCTGGATGACTTGGCAGCGATTCCGCTGCATCACCGATTGCGACACGTTTCCCGAGGACTGCATCAGCGAGCGCCTCATCAGGCGGACGGCTCGTGCGATGGCGACGAAAGGCTACAAGGAGGCCGGTTACGAGTACGTGATCATCGACGACTGTTGGCCCGAGATGCAGAGACATCCGCAGACACATCGACTGGTGCCCGATAGGAAGCGTTTTCCGAGTGGTTTCAAGCGTTTGGGTGACTATGTTCGTTGTTGTTTCTCTGGGTTTTTGGTGCAAATGTATAATTTCGTTGGATGGATATATTCAGATTCATTCGCTCGGCCTGAAGTTCGGCGTGTACCAGGACTACGGCACCAAAACTTGCGGAGGATACCCTGGAATAATCGGTTACCAGGCGATCGATGCTCAGACATTCGCTGATTGGGGCGTGGACTATGTGAAACTGGACGGTTGTTATGCGGATCCGAAAACGATGGACAAGGGCTATCCGGAATTTGGGATAGCGTTGAACAAGACCGGCCGTCCGATGGTGTACTCGTGTAGTTGGCCAGTGTACCAGGAGGAAGACAAGATCATGGTATGACCGAATAGTATTCAAAACTCGAACATAAATTCAAGATTAATTCTTTGCAGCCCAACTTCAAACTTATCCAAACCTATTGCAATCTCTGGCGAAACTACGATGACATCGATGATTCGTGGGACTCGGTGAAGAGCATTACGAAGTATTTCGCAGAGAACCAGGATCGAATTGCTCCAAATGCCGGACCGGGTCATTGGAACGATCCGGACATGTTGCTGGTCGGCAATTTCGGATTGAGCCTGGAACAGAGTCGAGCACAAATGGCAATTTGGGCCATTTTAGCCGCTCCCCTGATTATGTCGACTGATTTGGATAGGATTGACCATCAGTTCAGAGATATTTTGCTGAATCGTAAAGTGATTGCTGTGAACCAGGATAAGCTCGGCATTCAAGGTCGACGTGTGCTGAATACTCATGATATTGAGATATGGACGCGTCCATTACACTCATCGAAGCATAATGCCAAAGATCTTGCTGTGGCATTTGTCAGCTTGCGAGTTGATGGGCAGCCGTATGCCTTACATGTTCGTCTGTCGGATATCGGACTGAAGGGAAAGAGAGGATATAGTGCTGAAAATTTATTTGATCCAAAGCACAATGTGAAAAATTTAACTGAAAAGATAACAGTAATTGTGAATCCTTCTGGATGTAAATTCTATAGATTCGTATCCAACTGAATAAAGAAAATTTGTCACGGGAGTTTGGAGAGATGCTTTTTTCCTAGCAAAACTGCCGTCGGGGCAGCAGACCGAATTATGTGTGAGAGTATGACGAAGAGAATCAACTTGTAAGTACTGGTAAATACTCCTTATGAAATCATTATACAACTCGGGTACAATTGATTTGATCAAATGTTACTCACGTTGGAGAACATGCATGATCCGATTTGCAAGAAATATTTTAAACATATTTATCCCAACGAAAAACATATTAAGTACATATTTCAACATGTTAACGACTTACCGATTTATTGATGATTTCGCAACTTATCGCAACTGATCGCAAATGACATATATTTTATACGTTATGTGTACGTTGTAAACGTTATGTGTCATGAGCACGACTGAGAAATATCTTTATAACATCTTGAAAACATATTCTTTTATCATTCGATCTGAATACTCCTTGGGGATAAGTCTGTCAAATTCAAATTCAAATGGCGACAGTTCGAATTGAAATTGGAATTAGTGTAGTGGTTTTGTGCTTGTTCATTTTCACTGTCGATTTCGTGCTTACACTAGATAATGGACTAGCCCTAACGCCGCCAATGGGTTGGATGACATGGCAGCGTTTCCGATGCATTACGGATTGTGAGACGTTTCCAACTGATTGTGTCAGGTAGGTTCCAAGAAAATTCATTTGTGTCCAATTGATCAATAATTTAGAATTGTACACAGTGAAAAACTCATTAAACGGACGGCTCGTGCAATGAGCATCAACGGTTACAAAGAGGCTGGATACGAGTACATAGTAATTGACGACTGTTGGTCGGAAATGGATCGCGATGCGGTGAGCAACAAACTGGTGCCAGATAAGATACGTTTTCCTAGTGGCCTGAAACATTTGAGTGACTATGTATGGTTTTAATAGTAAAGTTTTCCAACTACTCATTTATCAAAGAATAATAATTTCAGATTCACGAACTCGGCTTGAAATTTGGCTTGTACCAGGACTATGGCACGCAAACGTGTGGTGGTTATCCGGGAATTTACGGCTACGAGGAGATTGATGCGCAGCAGTTTGCCGATTGGGGGGTGGACTATGTCAAACTGGACGGATGCAATTCAGACATAAACACCATGGACGAGGGATATCCGCGATTCGGGGCTTTGCTGAACAAGACCGGGAGACCGATGGTTTATTCGTGCAGTTGGCCAGTGTATCAGGCATATAGCGGTATAGTCGTAAGGATTATCTAATTTATTAGGAGTTGTCCAAATTAATTTTATTTTTCTACACAGTCGAACTTTACTCTGATCAAAGAGCATTGCAACTTGTGGCGAAACTGGGACGACATTGACGACTCGTGGGACTCGGTCAAATCGATTACGAAATACTTTGGTGACAATCAGACGAACATTGCGCTTAATGCTGGGCCAGGCCACTGGAACGATCCTGACATGCTATTGATAGGCAATTTCGGTCTGAGCGCAGAGCAGAGTCGAGCGCAAATGGCAGTTTGGGCGATTCTGGCCGCTCCGTTGTTGATGTCAACCGATCTGGATACCATCAGCGACGAGTTCCGTGAAATTTTGCTCAATCGCGAAGTGATTGCCGTTAACCAGGATGTGATGGGTATTCAAGGAAGTCGCATGCTTACGATATCTGACATTGAAGTGTGGACACGTCCATTACAAACTAGAAGGAAGGGCTGGTTCGATTATGCTGTAGCGTTTGTAAGTTTGCGAACAGATGGACAACCTTTCATCATTAATGTAACACTCTCGGACGTCGGGCTGGATAACAAGGCAGGATATATTATCAAGGTGGGGAAACTTGAAGTTATTCGATGGAAGCTTTTAAATACATTACATTTTATTTCAGAATTTGTATGATCCGGCTGATTCAACCCGCAGAGTAAAATCAGATATCGCCGTGATTGTGTATCCGTCAGGATGCCGTTTCTACAAGTTCTATTCAATTTCTAAGTCGGCAAAACAGAGTAAAACATCAAGTTGAACATCAGATATACGATATACGATTTATTTTATAGCATACTTGATAGTGATTTTTTATTATAAAATTCGGTAATAACAAACCCAATGCGTTGATTTGTTCTTGAAGTATTTAATTCATATTTCCGACTTATTCAATATGCTAATGAATTGTGTGTATGGCTTTTATGCTTTTGGTACAGTAATTGGATGATTGTGATAACTATTGGTTTTGGTAGAATTCCATATTTGTTCGAATGTGATTAATTTCTTTGATAAAACGCCCAATCTTCGACGCAGCTTATCCTGGCTTGTGATAAACTGTTGAAAACCAAGACGATATTCCATTTGTGACCCTCATCGACATTGTTCTCGCATTTCCTTTCAGCAGAATAAAGCATCTAATTGAGTTCGTGCGCAACTAGTCTCATCCATGTAGAAATTGTGCTCATCCTCCGGCGTATGGCGTTCTGCATCCTACTTGTTCAAGTTCTCGAAGAACGCAATGTTGCTCTTCAGCACGCCACGTTTCAGCACCGGACTCAGCGGTCGTTCCGGACTGATGCGTCCGCTGCGCTCGGCTATCGGCGAATCTCTGTGAACATAGAAAACATTTAATTTCCATATCCAGTCTGTGTAAGTCTACTCGCATACCTCAGCTCGTCGCGGACCTTGCTGGACAAACTGCGCGCCGTGATGCTGTGATGATGCTCCATCGGATGGTAGCCCTGATTGTAGCGCGGGAATCCGTTCTCGTTCGATATGCGTCGCGCCGGCGCCACGCCCTCCTCCTCCTCCTCATCCCCATCGTGGGTGTGCACAAAGTTCAGCGACTGCGGCGGAACAAACAACAATTACTCGATGAAAATCACTGCGTACATGAGCGAGATTACCTTTCTAAAAATTATCTTCGTGTGGCTCGTGTGGATATTTGGGTTTTTGGGAAGCGAAAGTGAACGCATAAATACGGTACGGGTACAATTAGTCAGATTGTGTGCTCCAGTCGTGTGTGCGCTCATATTATTGTTTGAGCATATTATATCGATAACACGCCCAAACGCATGCGTGCCTTATCTCGGTCACGTAGTGCCAAAAAAGAACCGGTCATAAATAAAATTGAACAGCAGCGCAAATTGTGTTACGCACACAGAAGCAAGCGCCATTATAGCTCTAGAGTGTTATTGCTTTTTACCTTTGGCCGGTTGATGGGGGTCTCGTCGACGTGGGTGTTCAGGTTGATGAAACTGCGCGCGAGCGCCTTTACGGAGGGCAGTGCCGGCAGGACGTCCTCCTCGATGACGCCCTTGTTGATGAACACGGACTCGTTGTAGGACAGCTAAGGCGAGATGTCATACCGAAGTTAGTCACAGACCACAACGTGTTTGGTATGTTCCTATACTCACCCTCTGCTCTGCTTCGATCTCCATCGGCTCGGAAACTGGTCGCAATTCGACGGTCTCAACTACCTCGATCTGCTGCGGCGACACCATTTCCGCCTCCGCCACCACGTCTACGGCAATTCGTTCGACAGGCGTCAGCACTTCGGCATCATCATTGACCACCAGCGGCGCAGCGATTTCTAGCGCTGCGATTGTGTCATCAACCTTCGCTTCGGCATTCACGCCGCCGTTCTCGACCGCCACCACCTCGACCACCATCGCCTGCTCTACGTCACGCTGGCTTACGCTGTCCATGGCTGCGTGCTGCTGGATTGCGGTCGACTTTATCGCGTCGCGTTTGGCGAAATACTGCTGCGCACCGTTCAACGGTTTCACCGACACTGACAGTGGCTGATTATTTTTTTCAATCGCACGCCTAAACTCGGCGAGCTGCTGGAACGAGGCGCTGCGCTCGCTCAGATAGTGCTTGGCCGCCTGCCGGTGCTCGAGTCGCGCGTCGATCGGACTGTGCGGCGGTGTGGCGGCGGCCGCAGCGGCGCCGGCGCCAGTGACGGACACCAAGCGCTCGGGCAGATCCAGCGCCGGCAGCCGGCTGCTGCGGATGATGTCGTGCTGCAGCAGCGCCGTCTGGCGGCTGTGCAGGTCGTAGACGCGCGTCGTGTCGGAGCCGTCGCTGAAGCCGCTGGTGAGGCTGCTCTGTTGCTCGTCGGACGAGGTTGGCGGATGGCTGCCATCGGTGGTGGCGACAGTGGTGGTGGCGGTGGAGGCGATGTAGAGGGGTGTGGCCGTGTGCAGTTCGTAGTCGGCGCTCTGAATACGCGGGAAATACGAACGAAAAATGTTACACATCAATCGAATGGAATGCGGCGTTGGTTTACGCGAGATATCGGGTTGAATGTGAATTAGCGGTTGGGTTCGCGCACATGAATGTTATCTAAAGCAGTGTCTGGGGTTTTATGTTATTTACGGCGACAGTGGTGTTTGGTTAGTGTGGCTATCGATTAGAACAGAAGTAATCTTTGCGAAAAACACGAAGGGAAAACCCGCAAGACACTTGTATTTTGTACCCTGTTTGTTTGACCACATTTACGGTTAGTGAGTTGACAGTTTAGTATAGATTGATGATTTTGGTTAGTTAGCATTGTTTAGTATTACTTACCAAGAGTACGTTTTCTTGCAATAAATAAATCGTCAGGGAAATTTGAATGTTCAATTTGCTTTATTGTCACTACGACTATTTGATGCTATGTTGGCCTATTACCTACTAATCGGTTCACTATCATCTACATACAACGGATTGCATACAAAATTATTGGTACCATCGCGTGAGCACAGCGAATCCCTACGAAGATTACCGCGCAACGTTTCCGCCTCAAATTCGGACGTCGCCTTGGCCGTACTCATCGGACGACTGGCATACCAGAACGCCGATCTATTCTTCTGTTGAGACAGACTGTTATAGCTAGGCATCGAGC
Organism: Exechia fusca; assembly: GCA_024741255.1. Classification (NCBI taxonomy): domain Eukaryota; kingdom Metazoa; phylum Arthropoda; class Insecta; order Diptera; family Mycetophilidae; genus Exechia; species Exechia fusca. Next base: position 442,959 of record JANTBZ010000004.1, read on the forward strand.
GGGTAGATGAACATTCAATGTCGCTACCGCTACCTAACGTGGACATCGCACGTTTTGGCAATGTTCGATATTTCTGAGGCATATGCGTCAACGGATAGTAGTTGTGAATGTCTTTTACGTGGTACGATGAGGCCGATCGATTGTTCCGTAGGCTGCGTGTTGAGGTGAAATGATGATAATCGTATGGGTCACTTACGGCACTGGTGCTGGTCGGTGATTTGGCCGTCGCCGGTTGCCAGTCGTACGCAGCGGACGGAGAAGCCTCTGGCGTTATGCCGGCTGCGTGTTTGGCCTCATTGATGTAGTAATCACGGCCGTATCTGTGTGAGATTGAAAACAAATCGTCAGTATAATAGTAGTCATCAATAATACATGGCGGTGCAATGACAATTCACTTTGGACTGGAGCTGTTCGATATTTCTGAGGCATATGTTTCTAACTAGAATTTTTCTAAACTGTTTATAATTACAACTGAACTCCTAAACGAATTTCAAACAAGAAATCTACATACAAAATATTCCATGTTTGAATTGAGCTCCTGAAGAAAATGTAATAATCAGTTTAATTCATTTATTCTCAAAAAATTGACTGCATAAAAGAGTGTCGTCTAAGCATAAAAACAAGTAACTCTCACGTGAAGCTATTCGAATCATTTGGTTATTGCTAGTAAGTATACCTCGATATATCCGGCTTGCTGACCGGACTGGCAGACGAATTCGGATGATCCGAGAGTGCTGCGACCTCAGCATCTGCGCTGGGCGATTGGGCGTTCACCAGCCGGGTGATGTCGTCGACACGAACTTGGCCCTGCGTCAGGCGACTTTGCAGAGCTTCCGGGGAGTACGGGCTGCCGGGCATGTCTGCGTCAGCGTGTTCCCATTTTTTGTGCTCGCGCTCGGCGATGGCGCCTAAATTGAAGATTATTATGATTATTGTATGTTCAAATACGGATATGGAAGTTAAAGTATAATACCTATGTACAAAACATCAGATTCGACAGGTGCGTCAACTGATTGTGAAGGTGCAATTGTTAGTTGGTCAGTGGGTGCATCGGATGAGGTGGTGTCGTTGTCAACGGTTTCAGGAATCGAGTGTGAAGAGATTCGATTCTCAATGTCGTCAACGGACTCCGCAAGTGTTAGTTGGTCAATTAGCACAACGGCTGGAATGGTGACATTGTTTGCGATGTCAGTTATAGATGATTCAGTAATTTCGTCAACTGATTGTTGACCAGACAAGACCTCGGGAATAGAAATTTGATTCTCAACGACATTTTCATTTGATTCTGACTCCTCAACAGACACTGGAAGCTCAATAGTTGGGTTTTGAATTTGTTCAGTGATTGGGTTGGCGTCAACAATTATTTGGTTCGTGATTAGGTTCTCGGAAACTGTTGGGGTCTCAGTTTGGATTCTTGGAAGGTCTTCGCTGATTTGATCTTCGATAGCTGGTTCAAAAATTGGGATGGAGTCAGTTATTATCGGTTTCGTGATTTGCGAGTCAGTTAGTGCTGAGTTGATTGGGACGATTGATATGTCAATAGGGTTGATCGGAAGTGCAACGATTTGTTCTCCATGAACAATTGCTGGAATGTCGATCTCATTTGATGTAGTCAATGATTCGATTTCGACCTTATCAATTGTCTGAGCAGTTGGTTCAATATTGGGAACAACAACGGCTTCCGAGATGATATTGGAGTTGATGATAACATCGGTTGATGGGATGATTTCGTTTTCAGTGATTGCGTTAGTTGTGGATTCGGTGCATTCAACTAACGGGCTTGTTTTGACTACAATCTGCTCAAGATTTGCTGCAGCTGTTTCCGACGCTGTGTCTTCAACATGTACAGATTTGATTTCAACATCGGATTGTGTGTTAAATACAGTGTCGTGAATAAGTTCTACGTCAACAGTCTTCGTGATAGAAGCTTCTGTTAAGGATGACACATCAGGTGTCAAATCTGGCATAGATACGAACACAAATTCCGAGTCAATATCACTGCTGGCTGACGTGGGCTCGATTACAGGAACAATTGCGTCATGCGATAGTGGTGTTTCCAATGAACTGACAATGCCCTGCGATTTCATTATATGCTCAAAGTTGTCGCTGACATCAACAACGGGTATCTCCAGTGAGACCTGCTTGACGAACGTTCTAGCTGGCTTGATGTCCACCGATTGCTCAGAACTTTCAGTGACTATGACTACGGGAATTTTAATTGGCGAGTCGGCCGGCAACGGGGCACAAGTTATGTTTTCGGTACTCTGAATTGGCACAACAATATCAATCATAGTTTCAAGCAGGCTTTCTCCAGATGCTGGTGTGACCTTTTCGAGCACGTTATCATCCTGGGCTGACACATCTTTGGAAGTTTTCGCCGTGGTTTGGACAACATTTCCAACGGTTTCGTTTCCTGACTCGAATTGCACTCCGCTTGCCAAATCCAGTGCAACCAATGCTGGTTTTGTACTAATAAGAATAGCCTTGGGTACCGTAGTATCTTCCACAAGTTCATCATCTGGAATTATCTGACCAATGAGAGCTTGCTCGTCGTTTTCACTTGTCGTTTGTGGGCAGGCAATTGTCACTTCGTCGACTTTGATATCATATTCTGTGGGCGTTACCTTGCACTCGTAATTGCTTGTTTGAGGGGTAACAATGACGCTCTCAACATTCACAACAACAGGAGTTATGATTTCGGATTCCAGTATAATTTCACTTGTATTGGTGATAGGATCATCGATGATTGAGTCTGCTGGTTGTATGAGCAGATCCGAATCAAGTTTGAGGGTTTGATGGGTAATTGATTGTGTTTCAATTAGACATACGACAGCGGGTTTCGGTTTCTCATCTGGTTGGATCAAATTTTCCGTGTTCACATCAGCCGAAATATGATTTTTTGGTTCACCTGTAGCAGTAGAGATATTGGATTCAATCGACTTGATGCTGTCCTTTTCAACGGTTTCCAACACTACACCACTATGTTCAGCAACATCGATCACTTCTGACTCTGTCAAATGCGCACCAGGAGCGGATAGTAACTCATCACTGGTTGATTTTACAACAGTTACATCAGACACGGGTAATTCTTCTGTCGATCCGGCTTCGTTCACGATCTTGTCTACGATTTCCTGAACCAAATTGATAGCTTCTATCTCAATGAACTCCTTCAACTCAACGTTGTTCACATGTGAGTTTTCGATCCCTGGCTCTGCGTCTTTCTTTACATGCATTTCAAGACTTGAAGCGTCGTTGCTGGCTGCAATAAAAAATGTGTTGGGTAGACAACGCTAGTTAGTAATGTTAATGGTGTGAATGGTTAGAACTCGTTATTTCGTTAGTTATGTGTTCGTGCTTTATGTTTTATAATTTTTACTCATATTTGTGTCTTACCAATCGATGTCGCAAGTGGCGGAATGGAGTTTTTCCTGAAAATATAATTGGAAACAAATTAATAACTTGATTCAAGTAAAAAATTATAATAAATCTATATACCTTGGAGCCGGGACAGGACAAATGGTTATCTCGTTTGTGCCATTTCCATTAGCATGTTGTGGCTCGACCACCGCAACTGACTCCATTGTTGCGTTCTTTTCTTTGGATAACAACGTCGGATCAAACGATTCCACCTCGTTCTTGCCGCCAATCAGTGTGCGACTTTCGACAATTACATGCGGAATATCCACATGATTGTTCAATTGATCGTCCTCGGCGTCGCTCAAATCACTCTCAACGTCCGATCCGGCCTCGGACAGATCGCTCACCTCGTCGGCTGTCTGATCCCCAATCAACGTTTTCACCTCCTCCGTGGGCGAAGGCACCAACATTCCGATCGAACTCGCATTCGTGATCGAAACCAGGTCATCATCGGCCTCGTCGTCTAAGCCGTCCGCGTTTCCGTTTCGCTTTTTGAACAACCAATTGTCACCATTCTCTCGTTCGCCGTTCTCCAGCGTGGTGTCCGCATCGAATTGGGGCAACGCCACCCGATGGTTCTGGATGTAGTCGCTCAGATACTCCTCATCGCTGGTCGGACTGTGCAGAGTAGCCGAATCGTTGTGCTTCGGCGATTCGGCATTGACGTTCAGCGACATTGGCTTCGACTGCCCGTTACACCAGCTCGACGAATCGCTGCGCGGCTCATCCGTGCTGCTGCAATCCGATGCGTTGGTTGGCGACTGGCGTGCATCCCATGCAGCTGGATTCTCCTGCCATTCGCGGCGGTCCCGCAGCAGCTTCTGCTCGCGTTCGAATTTCTCGACAATCTGCGAAGTGTCGAAATGAGATTGAAATTACAAATTAACAACTTTTCTTAATATTAATATAATCGAACAATTCGCACTCGAACGTGTATCGTACACGCGTTAAGACTGTGGCCGCACGACTGAAAACTCTTCACGCAGTGAAAATGCGTCCAGGGGTAAGTATGCGGAATATCGGTAATTGAAGCCCTACACAGGCTTCAGCGCACAGCCAACGCGCTACAACCGACATACTAGTAGGTTATTGCGGTTTTACTACTTTCGCCGACGCTGACCCTTTACTTCGTCGTGTTCTTATTGCATTTTCGCATCGACATTTCCACTGCGTAAAAACACTGGCTCTGCCGCTCGCCACCGCACGCCGCACAGTCAATGTCTGCTGTCTGTGGCGCCGACACCCACCTACTACTTTGTACCAACACTAACCTTGTTCAGAACGGCAGTGGCCAGCAGCTCCTCGTACTTCTTCGGATCGAATTCGGCGGCGCGAACGTGCGGTCGCCCCGGAACGCCGCTGTGGTCGAGCAGCTCGGGCAGCTTGAACACCTGCTCGATGATTTGCTCGACCAGCCGCTTGAGGTTCTCGTAGGTTTCGTCCGGCGGCGGCTGTTGGGCCTGGGCATGGCTCTGCAGCTGGGGTAGGCCTGCGAGCGGCGAGGCGAGCGGCGAGCGGCAACGTGATTAGTTCAAGCGATGTTCGAAGTAATTTTTCTATTTTTATTCATTAACAAAACAAACACACAAAGCGGACAGAACACACACAGTCGCAGTGAGCAATTACCTAACACGACCTCGATCCAGTACACGAGGCTGTACACGCAACCGGCCAACGTGAAATAGCAGAAGAACAGGAGCCAGCAATATGAATCCATCATTATGCTCTAGCTATTCGGGCGCAATCACGCACTTCAGCGAACAAAGGTTGTATTCAATAGAAAAATTAATTGAATGCAATTTATATCACCACGTTCACTAGACGGATGCCGCGAACAAATCCGTCAGACTTTTCGCGAATCGTGTGCGCACCGTTGAACGCATCGAGCGAAAAAGAACGGCGCCAGCCGACGACGGACGACATCACAATGTTTTTTCGTTGTCGCTGGATTTAAAAAATGATGTATTTATATGTGCCGTTGCACACAGACGTTTCGGTAATCGAGTAATCTTATCAAGAAATTCAGAATGAAAAATGATGATTTGATTTTTGTCATATAATAATTCCGAATGTTCGCGGTCGGCGAGTCTTTATCGAAGGCTAGCGCGCAGGTGTGAAGGTGTGTGGCGCGCATTGGTGCAAGATAGCGAATTTGCCAAAAACGCCACTGGTTTCGACACTCAAGCGCCACTACGACACTTTGGATAACTAACTAGACATGGACTATGAGCTCTTCGAACTTTAGTGGCGTAGATAAGACAAACAAGAAAATTAAATATCACCAAGTTACATGGTCTGTACATGTCTGTTCAGACGTTGACAATTATAGCCGCAGAGCCATAAACTATGACATCATTTGCACAATTAAAACCAGTATTTGATCCACTACTTAGAGAGCACTTAAGAAACGCGTCACTTGAACGAATTGTACTTTGACTTGGAAACATTTCCAGATCAACCGTTATTGAAATGATGAAATTGTTACTGGATTTTCTCGCACCGAATTCACTAAGGTCGTTACGCACGTTCGCCGTCCACGCACACAATGCGCCCGAATGTCCACTGGTTAATGTAAGACTGCGATTTACTCCACTTGCGACGTCTGATCAATACGCGCATGTACTGTTGGGGTGGTTTTATTCCGGCGTATAATTGTATCAACGTCTGAACTTCTTGTACGTATTTCGTGTTGGTATATATGTTTGTTTATAGATAACACTTTATTTACTTTGACGAACACATATCACACACACACGCGCGGATTATTGCGAAACGCCACACGGCGACACGGCGCGACAGGTATGAAGTATGAACTGTGTGCTGCTTCCGCGCTCGCACAACATCCAACTAGACGCGCGACGCTTTTTCGCTAGATTTGTAGCCGATACAAATCACGCACGCGTACACACACATACGCACTCTAAAGGTCGTCTACTGCAACCAGACTACTAATAACTAAGTCACCAGCACTAGGTCTTAATAAATTTACTATGTGCTCGCAGCTGCGGTTTTTTACACTGGCTCGACAATATTGAAAACAAATGCACGTTGCAAATGCGCCCAGCAAGCTTTGCCCAAGCGATGTCTACGCGATATTGTTGTTGCCGACGGTCTGCGCCGAGCTTGAGCTTGCGTCGTCGTCGCTGGCGTCGACCCCTTCAAGTCGCTTGCGCACTTCGGGCTGTGTGTGTGCGCGTATTTGCGATAACGCCGCGATATCACAACCAGCTCGTGGCGCGAGTCGGCGCGCGCACAGGTGATGAATTGCGAATATGTGTGTGTGCGTGCGTGCTTGCGCAAATACATGCGCAGACGTCTATTATCTCGAGTCTATATAAATGCTTGCCATTAAGTATGTGTATTAATGCCGTTCGAAGCGCGTATGTGTTTGAATGAAAGTGGTCGCTATTCGCTATATGCATAAAATCATATGCGATATAGACACGATACGTCATGTGCACAGTTCAAATCAACCAATACTGTGTGGCACTCGCGTGACAAAGCACAATTACGCGAATTTGTGAATCTTCGGGCAGACGTCGGCAAAATGTTGATCGCAGCGAAGTCGTTGCTAAATTGTCGTGAAACGACAACTTATTCGATTTCGTTCGTGATTGTGTTGGCCACTGTTCATATATCGCACGATGGAGGCCAGAATATACTATACCAAACGCTACTATATTTTTTAGCCATAACACTGAGAACCGTTATCCAGCAAACATAAAATTGTACCTACACATACGCGCGCGTTCATGACCAAGGTCGTGGTTGTCGTCGACGTTACCATAGAAACTTAAACACCTTGTACCCACGATCAATGTTCTTTGGCATGAATGAAACAGTTAGTGAGCACACACACACACATTCAGACAGTATCGACAAACTATTATGGACTACATAGATATATCGGTAGGACACTTACACAGATGCAGATGAATCGACTTTTCGAAGCTGTTGAACAATCTACTCAATGGCAAATGGAACACACAAAATATGTTGATGTCTGCAACAGAACACACGAATGACACACGATAATGAGTTATGCGGTTCGATGCGGTGCGGTATCCAGTTACATTATATTACTACGTACAGCTCGGATTGTCCTTCAGCTGTCCGATGGGCACGCGGTCGAGCGACGCATCGCCGCCGCCGTCCAACATCGAGGCGACGAGTTTTTCGATGTAGTCGCGCACCACATCGCGTTGCTCGATGGGCACGACGAGCGTTTCGTCTGCACGAGAAAAAGAACAATTGAAATCTGAGTACCTTGCTAGGATTTACTACATGGTTCATTATGTCCCGGAAAAATCGGTGTTCTGGTGCCACCAATCTCAAATCGATAAAATTTCCAGAAAGTGCCATCTTTTAAATAAGGAATATAAAATTTGCATGGCATTTCATCAAGTAGTTTAGTAGTTATGCCGTTTATTGTGACACGCGGTTCATCGTACACATGAGAGCAAATGGAACCAATTTTTGTTTAAATACGTGTGGTCCAGGTTCTTGTTCAGCCGAAAACAAAATCGCAATTGTTTTCCGAAATTCCGTATCTGCCAATTGGGCACGGAAGACGATGCGTGCAACGCACAACAGATGCCTAAATGTGTCAGTTACTGACGAAAACATCAATAAGTCCACGAAATAATCTCGGAAACAGAAAACATAGGAAGCAGATGATTCCTGATACCCTAACGTTATGAAAACAATGTTTGGACATATTGTGCATACGATTTTGAGAATGCTAGAACGGTTTGCGGAGAGGGTGCAGCAAAAACGCAAAAAGTGTGGTGCCATCTACGTTTCTATCCGTATTAGGCCCTCAATGACGATTATTAATTTCCAAATTCAAATTGATGTCTCCAGGGGTAGAATGAGGCAGTACAAATTTTTTTTTTTATCAAAAAGTTGGTTTTATCATCATTTTTCACGGAACTTAATGAAACATGTCGTACTATAGCCTAACGACAACGACCACCCCCACAACAACCCAACCTTCGTTCCACGTCAGCTGAACGGTGGTGGTACGCTCGTCCGCCACCTCCGTCGAAGCCGCCTGCTGCTGCTGCAGCAACCGTTGATTTATGCGCTCCATAAACCAATCGCATGCCGTTTGCGAGCCGCGCATGAAACTGTTACACAGCCTACAGTTCCAGGTGCCCAGCGTCGGTTGCCACTCGGCACAGCTGGGCGTCGCGCACACTCGATTCGTACAACCGGCACAAGCGACGACGCCACCTTGCGTGGGTGCCGCGTCCGCGTCCAGCGCAGCATTGCAGACGTAACATTTGGAGTTGGCGATGTCGTTGACAGCTTGCTCGTTACGTTTGCGATGGACGCTGCAAAGTTGTGATGAATACAGGGGTTTAATGTGCATTCTTGCGGAATTATGATCTACCTAACCGTCTGTTGGGCGGTGCACTGTGCACTGGTGTTTCGGATTTGTGTCGCTTACGCATGACCGATCGATTCATTGAAAGCTGACTGACTGTTGCGTGGCTCACTTGACTAGAAACTCGCACATTATAAAGCGTGTTTGCTGACGAAAACGCGGGTGTTTGGCAAGTATCGGAATATTTAGGTTTTCACACTTCACACTTTCGATTCTAACATTCAAACTATAGCCACGAAACGGCCTCACAAACGCCGACGATGTTGTGGCACTGCGGTCTAAAATGAAACTAACGTACTGCCGAACTCATTCGCACAATTTTCGAGCGGTGTCGACGACGAGTGTTGTAGGTGGCAGTGACCGAGCCCGCGCGTGTAATGCATATCAATTGAGCGTATGGTGGCATTATTTCCGGTGTTCGGAAGTACAGGTGCGCAGACTGTGTGTAATGTGTTAGTGTGAACGCGACATGCGGCGGTCATGGTTGAACGCACCTGTGCAGCATATTCAGCCACAGCAACATGCTGACACACTGTGGAGTAATAGAGGCTGACGTACTTGGTTTATGTGGCTGATTTTATATGCACTTGACAGTGAATGAGACTGCTAGCTGATCATATTATGTATTGCGAATACACAACAAGGTTTAAATTATGCTAGAAAAGCCGAATAGATCAACATAAATTCATATAAAAATATGTCCGGGGCGTTTTGTCTAAACAATAATAACGGAATGCCACATTTATATTCGCCGAATGCGCCTTATCACTTTATCACACATATGGCTTGCCAATTAACACTTCACACTTTGCTACACCATCGTGTACGTGCGTCATGTCAAGTTTAACGCTGTCTTGTCGTCGTCGTCACATGTGACTCTGCGCTCACCTCAGGTACTGTGCACCTTTGCGGAACACGAACAGAGTGGCCAGACAGCCAACGATCACGGTCACGGCCAGCGGACAGTTGATCCGGATCACCGGATTGTCACCGAATGCACCACGCATTTTCAAAAACAGCTGGCGTCAGGGCGTTATCACGTGACCACGACTCTCGTTCAAAATGCACTGCAATCGTCGGAACCAAAACACTATTCACTTCACCGCAGACCGGCGCTCACTACTTCACACACGATCACTATTCACAATATTCTGGACCAGAGTTCGATCACTTAATGGCACACCGGCACGCGCAGCCTAGAAAACGAACGCTCAACAGCCTCAGGCAGAAGCACAACAAACGCGGAGCTCGACGGAATGTCTTTGGACACACATGACACACTCGCGCTCGCAACGCGCAGAGTTTTCGGTGTTCGGAGATATCATGTGCCAAGTGGTATATAGTGTACGGAGTATGCGGTACGTCGTTCGGTGAATTGCGCTGATAACGCTCCGCGTAATTGATTGTTTGCACTCCGCGGTTACACATACAAACACACGCGCGAACAGCGTAGTCTTTTCGCGCGACAACGGAATAAGTCGAATATCATAGAGTTGACACAGTAAGCTTGCTTGGCGGATACGTGAGTGTGTGTGTCAGTCAGAGCTTAAGCACAACGATTCTCCGACTTGAAACTGATAATCATCATAATATGGCTTAAGCTTGACGTAAGATTCACGGAGAAATCAGCACACAATTTCAGCACAGATTCAAACGTAGACTGTAACCGACCATTTCCACGACCAACTAAAATCAATGCGCCTGCACGTCGATGCTCAGACGAATAATTGCGGAATGTATCACAGAGTATATCAAATCAAAGAAAATAAAATCAATAAACCAAACACGTTGAACTGCGTTGTCCACAGCACCACTATTGAACAGTGTACATGGTTGTTTGAGTGTGCCAACCAGAGAGATGTGCTACCGTCTGAATTTATAAGGTTTCCCCGTTTGATGTCAAGTTTGGAATTATATTCACAGGTGGAATTGCGGTGAATTTAATCTAATTTGCGAACGCAACTTTTCATATTTGATAACACGATTGTTTGCTGCGCACAATTTTCATTTGTCTCCTAAAGGTATACAGAAATATTTGATGAAGTGGTTTATCAACTTTTGCCTCAAGCTATAGAAACGCTTTGAAGTCTTTGCACATGTTGGTAAAGCGTGTGTCATTCAACTCCATCGTAATCACAGTACACTACACGCATATTCATTACCTGGGTTAGATTTTGCAACATCGGCATACATTGAACTTTTGTAGGGCACATTATTTGAATACAATTGGTTCGCGATGTTTGCGTCATTTCAATTGCATGTAATTGATTGATTGACTTCAAAATTTCGCAACATTCAAGCACATCACCATTTACCCGTGATTATTGTTACCTTCATTCGTTTATAGTTATATATTCCGAACACCTTTAAACCAAACAATTGGTCAACCGTCGTATGCTCTCATGTGGAATATAAAAAGAACAGCAAGGATGCGTTCGTACCACTTGGTATGCTTGCGGTAGGACACTTGACACTCTACAATGGGCGAGAAACCTACGTGCGGAACGTGTCCGTTGACGTAGGCCTACATGGAAAAAATGGCGCGCGCATTAGACACCAGATACTCCACTATTTTCTACATTGCGAATATGCGAATCGGCATGTAAGATGTGCTGACGTTCATTCAGCATACTACATCTCTAGATGTGTTACGCAAACGCATAACAGCACACAACACAGACTCTGATCCAGATGCAGAGAACCTACCACCAACCCACCCACCCATTCGCTCACGCACAAAAACGCTGAACTTACACACACACATTCTCTCCGATTCGCTCCTGCATAACATTGCAGAGAGACCAGCAACATACCGTTACATGCACGGCGCACATGTTTCACACCCCATTCGCAACAATAAACTCCCTCAATATCGTACGACCTGAGCACTAGCCGAATGAGCGCTCGTATTGCCGTATTTTGGCCCGAGAGTGGTCGTGCGTCAATGAGGTGATGATTGGGTGGGAGCGCTGGACTTTAGTCAGAGATTCGATCCTCAAGGTTGCGCTCACGCTCTCTACACTCCAAATTTTCTCTCCGGGTACCGACCGAAAACGGCGCAAGCGATATTAGTAGCTTCATTCGTTTGTTTTGTCTACAACTGTGCGGTACGACGCTTGGTGTTTTCGATTATTCCCATTCAGCAAAAAGTATTCCCCATACATGTGTACACCAAGTTCGTTCGGTATATTTAGGCTAGTCTGTGGTGGGCAGAAAGTGTGTCAGTGTCTTGTGTAGTGTGTGAGTAATCTTTTTTACACCGTTCATCATTTTTACATCGTTTACTGCACAAAAATTCCATTGTCGGCTTATTGGCTAATAGCAGTAGTTGTTCGGCAATTCAAGTGTCGATAGCGCGTCGCTGACAACACTCTCGGCTCTAGATTAATTCCGATGCGCGCATACACCCAAGTCGAATATTACAATCGCAAGTGTTGTCATACAAAACGCTCCGCATACACGCACAAGGGGGGCAATGGTGCGTGTCTGTGAGTGTGTGTGCGCGCGCGCGAGAAAAGCTCCAACGAGTGCGCGCACACGGTTTGGAGTGCGAGCGAAAGTGGTTGTACATGTGCAGCATGTGCACTCGACCTTATATACGCGGCGGAGCACGTGTGTGTGTGTGTGTGGTAGAGCCATCGCATCACTCACCGCACAAGCACGGGCAAGCGAAATCCACTCTCCTGAGTTGTCGCTCGGCTCGGCGGCAAACGAAACCAGAGCGCATCGCACGTCAACAACGCGCCCCATAGGTCGCGCAACGGGGTGGACTGGCTGCACAGTCTCGTTTCCACCGCTCGATAAGTCACATCCCCGGCAGCAGAGCGGCAGCAGCAACCACAGTTGCCACAGACGCCACAGCAGCAGCACTTGAACCGAACAGAAAACGTGTCTTCGTCATCGTTTGTGTTAGATATTGGTGTGTGTGTGTGTGTGTGTGTGAGTGGGTGTGCGTGGGTGTGTGTCGTCTGTGTCGTGTGTATGCGTGTTATACTCGGTATGTTGTGCAGAAGGACTAGCGTTCTCACCCCCAGCCCCCCCAAGCGTAACAACGCATAACACGAAATCTGCCCACAGTCGTCTGACCGCGTGTGTTTCCCGTCTGATGTCGTATTGCGTACATTGGCAAACATTTGTATTACGTAAATTTGGAAGTGGGCGCCCAACTGCAGACACTCTTGTAATAATACTTTCCTTTGTTGCTGGTTGTTCGCACGTGTTGTTACACTAAGATCTTTCGAAACACTTGAAGTTTCTATTAGATAATAATGTGAGCTGTCTTTATTGGTTCTTACGACTGTTTTCGTATTGCAGTTTAGTGCTACTAAACGAAAGTAATTTGCGCCCTATAAAACTTCACAAGAGGCGAAAAAAGAGAGAATAAGCATCCGAGTTTTTGCTGATGCAGTACATGTAGGTCGTCGTATCGAACCGCTGATTACACACGCGAGACTTTTGTTATCTGAGAGACAAACAACATATTCGAGTGTACATATACGGACTTATTAATAATAAATCGGATGTTGTGTTAAACGTGTAGAACGTGCGGACTATCCAATACTCCACATACTAACTGAATGAGTAAAGTCGAGTGTACCCTGTGTGTAATGTTCATGTGTTACTAATTTGTTCTCCGACGATGATTCGCGCGTTGCGACAGACGTTGTAATCACGTCGGATGTTTCCAACGTCTGTGAATTTGTTAATCGAATTGTGGGTCTAGTGAGTAGTCATTTGCAAGTTCATACGACAACAAGAAAAATCGGGTAATAACCCGCCGGACATTGCCGATTTGAACTTCGAACATGCCGCTCTGCCGCTTTGAACTTTGATGATCTCAGAATGCGGACAGCTAACAAAAACACCGCGTATAAATGATGTTGATTTCAATTATCATCATAATCATCGCCGTCATCGCCGCCAAACTGTGTAAACCGTGTGTAGACGACGCTCTGATAACCGTTTAGTGTTATATGATTTCGCGCGCATCAAAGATTGACACGCGATCTGACGGTGAACAGTATATTTACAATGACGAGGTCGCCACCGCAGACGGCGCTTACTCCGTGCAATAACACCGCCCGCTCGTTCGCACCTGAGCTAAATCAAATACGGCGTCAAGTTCAATATTATAATTGCAATCTAATTTTGCATACTATACACAGACGCTTTGTTTGTCTGCTTGTGTGAACCGTAACAGCAGAGAGTAAGTCAAGTGCAATTCACAAACAAAAGACAGTGTTAGACAATGCGCCGATCACGTTCGTGCATCGGGCAATTATTCAATTTGTTTGTACAGTATACTTTATGACAGACTAACTCGCACATTGCCACAGTGAATAACATCTGGTTGTGATTACTCTCACAGTTTAAACGGTTGTCAATTGGAGTTTCGGTCAAATTGTTCGCATGTGTGCTCATCGGAACGTGGAAGTCAAGTAATAACGTGTGTGTGTTTCTATTTATCCCCAATATTGTGACAGTACGACAGTAATCCCCAATCGTCGGCAGAATACATATCATAGAGAATTGTGATTTTATGTGATTGTCCAGCATCACGATGAAGACAAGTGAAATCGATGTGCCCGAAGTGAATGTTGGTGGTTTTCTGCCAAGCATCAAAGGAACCAAAGCCCACGAATCGTTAGAGAAATTGGAAACTCATCATGGTAAGTCAAGGATATATGATGGGATTATCGAAGAAATCCCAATAATTCGATAATCTCTGAATTACGAAATACAGCCGACTTCAAGGTGTACAAACGTCGCTGGTTGATCCTCTTCATATTCACCCTGTACTCGGCATCCAATGCTCTTCAATGGATCCAGTTCAGCATAATCGCCAACATTATTCAGAAGTAAGTGCAACGCTCCGTGTGTGCGTCCAGGCGCATTTGATTGCGAAAACCTCACCACGCGTCTAAATGTGAGTGTCAGAGTGTGCCCACCTCTGCTCTTAGCCAAATGCAATCTCAAGAGTTATGTGTTCCGGCAGTAGCGGTGAAAGCAGTGACACACAGCCAGAGTCACACTATTAAATTATTCATTTGCATTTTACTCGGTTTCCCCATTAGATACTACAACATATCCAGCACCTGGGTCGACTGGACGTCCATGATCTATATGATCTCGTACATACCGCTCATTTTCCCGGCCAGCTGGATGCTGGACAAGTGGGTGAGGAAAATTTGATTTGCATGCTATCTAATGTTGGGGAAAATAAATAAGTGAATGAAACGTGTACCTCGACATATAGAAAAGCTTAAATTTTCTGCGAATAGATGACCAGTGTCCGAAAGAGAGATATATTCAAGTCTAGTTTATGGCAAAGGTCAAACCAACGACAACACTCACGGTGTCAGCACCCACGCGTTCACTCGAAATGTGCACATCGAGCGTATACACACACAGACACACACCACACATAGGACCATTTATCAGCATAATTCTAAGTACTTTCAATTTGCAGGCCACTTGTTTCGGCCAACTCAGAATTTCTCTCTCCCACTCACCAGTTCGCATTTGGCCCACGAATGGGCTGAGAAGTCCCGGTACAAACTATGAAGAAAGAACCATTATGATGAAATGTTTTTTAAATCATTTACATAGTTTTTTTTTAGCTCGATAGCCTTAAATCAGCGGTCCTAAAACATCTCGATGACCTTCAAAATGTATTCGTCGGTAGCCCTTGCAAAATTTATTTTTATTTAGACTGTCTCATTCTTTCCCTACAATTTTAAAATACAATATAGTCGCTGAGGTTCAAATAAGCATAATCGGACCACAAACGGACCACAATTTAGAGCCCAATTCATCGTTTTATTTGATTTTATTCGGTCGATTTGGTCGATTTAGAGTTTTTTGCGTTTATTTTTCCTGCAGCCTCTCCGAAAAAAGATCTCAGATGCCCAAAAACGTATGCACGATATGCATAACTATTTTTTATACATCATCAATTTTCATGTTCTATGCTTTCTTAATTACGATATTATTTCGTGAACTTATTAGGCGTCCACTTCGCGCATCTTCTTCGGTGCCCGAATGGTCGTAACAGAATAATTTAAAGAATTTAAAATTTGTATTTCGGATAGGGCAGACAGATAACAATTTCTCAACATGTATTGGCTCCAGCGTCCCTCCTACCTATCAGAAAGCAGTGCTTTAATAAGACTTTAACTACCTTCTTCTCCATATGTCGAACCGCGTGTTACAATAAAGGCAATTCTTCCAAACTAATGACAGCTCGGTTATAAGATTTGTTATGTATCGCTAAAAACATTACTATGAGAAATACTAAATTTTGTTTTTATCAAAAATGATGTTCCTTCATAGTTTGTCCCGGGACCAACAAGCCCATGTAGTTAATGTCCACAGTGCTGGGCGCTGATTTAATATGATCATCGTGTGCACTCTTGGTCTTCCAGATTCCCACCGCACTTGATGTGCGTGGGTGAGCTGCCGGCAAACAATAGGCTCATGCACGGTTGCACAACACGAGCAGCAGCAGCCGCAGCAGCACCAACGTGTTTGCTCTCTATGAGTGCGCGCGAGCGGTTTAACACGATTACGCTTCGGCCCAGATCAGTCAGCCGGTGTATGTGCGCGAACGCTAAGCGATGCAATGACATTGACGAGTTTTTAGAAAGGGTTAGAATACTGTAATCAATTGCATAAGTGAATCAGTCGGTCAATTTCATACTTATTTTGCGGTGTGCGTATAATTTCGACTGAAAGTCAAGGTTATCGTAATTCACCATAATTCATAATTGCATTGCATTTACATGCTCGTTTACTTCGCCTTCATTCAACTCTTAGGGTCTCCGCGTGACGGCATTATGCGGAGCTGTCGGAACGACGATCGGCGCCTGGCTGAAGGTGTTCTCCGTGGCGCCAGACATGTGGTACCTGACGTTCATTGGACAGTCAATAGTTGCGTGCTCACAGGTCTTCGTCTTGTCGTTGCCATCGCGTTTGGCTGCCGTCTGGTTCGGAAGCGATCAGGTGTCGTCGGCCTGCAGCATCGGAGTGTTTGGCAATCAGGTAAATAGGTGGAAAATGATAATATGCATCGTTGGATTAAACTGAAATCATGTCCTTCCAGCTGGGCATCGCCATCGGATTTGTTGTGCCGCCCATTCTGGTTGGAAATCACGATGATCTGTCGTTGATCGGCGCGGATTTGAAATTCATGTTCTACCTGGTGGCTGGCTGCTCGTCTGTTATTCTGGTGCTGGTGGTTTTCTGTAAGTGTAGCAAAATGCCAGAGAAAACACCATCTGATTGGTTAACTTCATTCCATTTTCACAGTATTTTCGGACAAACCGCCGACACCGCCGACGGCCGCCGCCCAGGGAACCGGCATCGATGAGGCCAACGATTCGTCGGCTTTTCTGCACTCCGTCAAGCGTCTGGTGCTGAATCGCAACTACGTGCTGCTGCTGGTGTCGTACGGCATCAATGTGGGCGTGTTCTATGCGATCTCGACGCTGCTCAATCAGATCATCCTGGAGTACTATCCGGGCAGCGAGCAGGATGTGGGCCGCATCGGGTTGTTCATTATTCTGGCCGGCATGATGGGATCGGTGTGCTGTGGCATCGTGCTGGACAAGACGCATCGGTTCAAGTGAGTGCGCGGTGGCGGAGGAGAGTTGATGGGTGGTTTGGGGGAGGTTTTAATGATTTCAATGATTGCACAGGGAAACAACGCTGGCCGTGTACGCTTTCTCGATGATTGCGATGTGGATCTACTCGTTCACGCTCAACACCGGTCACATTGCCGTTGTCTATGTAACGTCGTCGTTGCTGGGGTATGTATGATTTTCTGGCGTATCAACTATATTACTCAATCGCACTAGAGTTCGTCTCTTTGAAAAACACGAAATCTCATGGAATTCGTAGATATTTTAGCCTACATTTATTCGGGCGAAGTCACCGTTAGAAGTGATTTTAATCGAAACCAATAAGAAGCTATAGTATCTTGAGCGTAAAGATAACCGTCTAAAAGGACTCCAATGCGTCCTGTGTTCCAAGATATGAGCAGTTGTATGGAAGTTTAAAAATACTACAACTTCTACTGGCTACAATCTACAACTTCCAAGAGATAGCCCTCATGTCAAAACTCTAGTAAAATGTAGTCTTTACAACTTTCAATCAACATAGTTTCAATGGAGTTTCATGAACAAACAAAGGTTGGATTTCAATTTTGTTGAAGTCGTGTACTGATTTTTCCTCGTCAATCGTAATGGTCGAACAGTAGTTTCCCATGGTTTCACGATCGCGAAATACCACTGAAGTCATAACAAATTAGCGTGTTGTCCAGCTGATTGAAATCGCAATATCTTTCAAACGTATGATGGTATCAATTGAATGTAATACAAATGTGCGACAATGCCGTTAAAATGAGTGCCGAGATCGGTTTACGACCAGAAATATATAGTTTGACTCTGAATATGCTTGTGTCCACGTTTAGTATTTCAGGCTATACTAAATTTATGTTTAAAGAGCACTATTCCATTGTAGTACGAGGAAAAATATTTTGAAAAAGTGTAACCTGTGGCTGATCACTTCCTAAGCAATTCCTCCCTTGGTATATGGACATTATGACATACACGCAATTTGTTTTCTAATTCATTCAATTGAAATGGGGAGGAATATTTTATTGTATTTCACTCTCCATTCAAACAATTCGAATTTCGAGATCACGATCATGATTTAAACTTTAAATTTCGGGTGGTATAATAGAAGTATTGCTGACTAAATATATTAACGACGTTCGCACAGATTTTTCATGACCGGCTACCTGCCCGTCGGTTTCGAGTTCGCCGCCGAGCTCACCTATCCGGAGCCGGAGGGCACATCGGCCGGCCTGCTGAACACCGCCGCCCAGGTGTTCGGCATCGGCTTCACCATGGTGTATGCGGAGCTGTTCGAGCGATACGGCGACTATGGTGCGAACATCGCGATGGCCGTGATGCTCGTGCTGGGCACCGTGTTCACGGCGATCATTCGCTCCGATCTGCGGCGGCAGTCTGCTCAAGTGGCGGTGTAAGTTGGCTGGTTTCGGCGTTGTTCTTAGAGGGACGCCCGGCAGCCGTCGATGTTGTTACCGTATCAATGATATATCATTTACATGAAGCATACTATTCGCATATACACGCCGCACAAACGGAGAGAGAACTAAACATACCTAAACACACACAGTATTCCACATAGAAATACAACATAAATATATATTGAGGGCGAGCGAGGATTTAGGATGTAACTAATGTGCACAACAATTATCCGCACGTGTTTGTAGTTTTATGCAAATAGATTATACACGTACACAATGTTAGATATACTACACATTACACGGAAACCAACCAAAGCTTGTCTACGTCGATAAAACGAAATACATGTTGCTGAATCGCGCGCACCTGCTGGATACACACATAGACACACACACCCACACATATTAAACTGTGCACCACAAATGTGATTATTATACATACACAACATAGTAGCGTATACATAGTGAGAAGCAGCATAGAATTATACACACACACATATTAACTTTCACGGATCGATCAATTAGGATGTGGCTGATGTCGACTGAAAGCGTCGCATATCAATTATATAAATGTACAACACAGTTTTAATGGAAACCAACAATGAACACACACATCATACCTTATAAAACATGTTGCCAAAAACTGTTATATAAATATGTGTGTATAAATTAATACATATCAGTGTGAACAAATTACATATAAATGTTTTAAATAAACCGAGAGAGCTGAATAAATAGCCACCGCGAAATTGCACGCCACATACAAAATATCGTTGTTAACGTTGTCATTTTATTTCGTCATCGCCTCGACACGTCACGGCCCAGAATATCATCCCAAAAGTCCAAAATGGACTGATCAAAATAATTATCCACATTGACGGCAAAACCTTCGGCCGTATCACTGTTGACGAACGTATAGAAGTCGCACATCGCTTTGCTGCGGAACACATCGGCGGTGCACGGCTGCAGTTCGCCCAGATCGGCGGTCGGCCGACCGGTGACCGCAAAGTCCACGTAGAATTGCACCAGTGTGCGGGTCATCTGGCCAAGCGGCGATGCAATCGGAAACGGACTCCAGAATGCGGTGTTGAACAAATATATGGTGTCGTCCAGATGCACGACACCAAAGTCTTGTGCGCTGCCGGTCAGCAGGGCGGAGAACGATATGGGTCCCTTGTACAGGAACTTGTACACGAAGACCGGCGTTTGGTTGAGGTTCGGTGCGGTGCGCACAAAATCGGAGATGGAGTTGTACAGGGGATAGAGGAAGGAGCGGTCCGAGTACATCTGCGAAAGCAAACATTTATACGTTGAAATTATAAGTATTTGCACTAGAATGAGTGATTGTTAATGTATTCTAAATATCTAAGTTGTTGATGTGTACAGTTTGACCATAAATAAGCCGGACAAACGTTTTGTAGCGTAACTCCTTCACTTTAAATGAATAAGAACAACATTTAAAATTATAAGCATAAATACAACCATTGGCTTTTGAAATATCTAGTCGGTCCCTTTGTGACTTTTTTTACGCAATTTGTTCACGTCGGCGCAAATTCCAGCCCTAACAATGACGGACTGCGGTTTTTGACGATTATCAACGATTGCAGAGTTGATGGGACGTTCGTTGATTGTGCGCTTGTTCATCATTCACCCGTATTCTGTTCGGTAAGATTTTGATCTTGCCCTTCATAACTTACAGTAATTCTTCACATGCGACATACTTTTACACACAAAACGTTACAAATGTTGCAAAGTTTTTTGTTGGAGAAGATTCTTGCACGAACAGAATAGGGGTGATTTATCTTCTCGTTTTTTAAAACACAATCCACTCAAATTTCCTACCAGCAGCGCATCACTTGCGATGCATTTTTGTTAGAGACACACTCACTTGTTATCATCAGTGAGGCACTGCACTTTTTATGACTTTCATGTTTTGAGACTCAGTTCACAATTGTCGAATTTCCGAATGCTTCCGATCTCATGAGTAAATAGTCGTTTTTACACATTTTTACACTGAAACAGATACAAGATACAAAATAGCACTTCTTTTTTTGCCATCGTATCAAAGAACTAAGGACGATATGTAGTACCCCCATCGAACTCACGTCCACGAATCCCTGCTGATTGGCCGGCGTGATTTCGTTCGCCCCATTCAAATAGCGCTGCTTTAGCTTTTCGCTGATCTCGGGCAGTGTATTCGAGCCGTTCGGCTCCAGCTCCATCAGCTTCGGCAACAGCTCATCCAAGCGTCCATTCAAGTCCGTCAGCAATGTCTGATTCGTGACAATCGCCGCCGATCGAATGGCGCCCTCGTTCTGCACGCTGCCCTGAATCCACGGCACATGCCGCAAGCGGCCCTGCTGCGACAGCTCCGTAGGCGTCGATCCGCTCAGGAATGCGCTCAGCGACGGCGGTTCGAGCACCAGTCGATAGGCCGTCAACGGATCGACGGACCAGAATTTCAACGCATCGATGCTGTCGACCAGACGATCGGCCGAGACCGTGCGGAGTCTCTGGACCAGATCGCGGGTGCTCAGGTTGGATGGCAGGCCGACGGCAGCGGCTTGACGGCGGGCCTGCTGCAGCGGATCGGGTGTGGGATCGTTGTAGGGACCGAGAGCATTGCCGCTCAACGAGACGGCACGATGGAAAAGGCCTGCGAAAATATGAAATGAGATAATATGAATTAATAATATTTAGATAAAAACAGATCTTTAACTCTCACCTAACTTTTCTGATAGTCCTCAGTAAAGAACGAATATGGACATAAAATTTGTAACAAGATATTGAAATAAAGTGAATAGAAAGGTTTGTTCTGTTTGACAAACTTGAACCATCATAAAATATAAGTGTTCACTCGACTTTTTTGCGTATTTGAAAACTTAGTCCCATAATGACCACCAAGTAGTTTATTTCACTGACGTTAAACGATTGAACCGAACTGTTCGAATTTGAATTTGAATTTAACGAACTGACGAATTTAGCGAACCGACAAATTACCCATTTGCCAACTATTACTGCAGCCAAATGGTTTTAATCTCTTTTTACGAGACCTGCCATTTTACTGTGAGGAGTTCTTCGTTAAAACCTTTCTCGATCCCATTATTTCGGGACCAGAATTTCTACTTTGGTGACTTTAACGTGGAGATGTAAACCATTCGTACACTTCAAATATCATATTTGAACTGTTCGGATATAATCATGTGAATATAAAGGAATGTTATAGAGTCAAAGACTTTTCGAGCAAAGCCTCATAGCCTGAATCATATCATCATCTACATCCATTTACCCCATGAAAGAGTGTTGGGCGGCTGTATTTGAAATTCGAAGCTTTTACAGGTTATTTTACTGTTGATAGGCACCAGTATATCAACAGGGCAGTTTCACTCAAACAGGAGCTTT
>JANTBZ010000004.1:465314-501271 GCA_024741255.1 Exechia fusca
AATCTATATACTTGTGGCGCGCGCAAGTGCACCTGCTCGTCAGTAGAATTTCGTGCGCGCGCATGTGTGAGTTTTTGGCGGTGCGAGAGAATCGGAGCGGTTCGAATCAGCTGTGGCACTGTGTGAGCGAGCAATGTAAACAGAGTGTGGTATATTTTGTACATACATTGCATTACATACATGTACCTAGAGAGGGTGCACATGCACTTGCACACACGTGTGTGCAGCACGTGCATTTTTCACATACATATGCGCTATATAGAAATACACCTGTTTTAATGTACATGTACTAGAACATATTCTGCCATACACATAAGAAACATGCACTCAAGCGCACAACAATTAAAATGTGCGAAGGTAATTGTGCATGCCGAGCATTGTTGCGTGAAAATGTTGCCGAGATTCTTATCGGCCGCAGCAGCTGTTGGCGGCAGTCGTGTGAATGTTCGATAAACGTTGACACAAGTGGCATTTGAAACTCGCAACATAGTTGCGCGGTATATGCGAGTGAAAGCTTTCCGAATTCAAACTTGGACCTTTCTGTTGGTTCGGAAATGGAAATGAATCGCAATCGGATAAAATAGGTATAACATGATATTATATGATATCGAACATAAAACGAAATACATAAAAAACATATATCAACACCAACGTGTTCCCAGTTGCAATTTCAATCATGACAAACAAACGATTGATGACGTTATGGGAGTGAATCATATGCTCAAAGCTCGGCGTGACATTCTCGTCATAATATTCTGCGTGGCTTGAGAATCGTTCGTATGACGTCATTTTACATGTCCTATGTATATTTTTACGAGCTTATATACGAAGCATGTCATAGCACGACGTCATTACCCAGACAAGTGATACAATATAGACATATCACAGATCTTCCTTAGGTTGAACAATAATACACAAAGCCACAGAATTTCGTAACATGAACATGTACGATTTGTATTTTTCCTATTTCTGCGAACACATTTCCCAAGCAGCCACCGATTCGAATTTAGACGACCGATCAGACACGCACAGTTTCAGTGAGATGATTTTCAGCAAATGCCTTTGCGCAATCCGCGTGTGTGGGAGCATGTATATTTACGTTTAACGTGCAAGCGGTCCGAATTCGCTAGAATATGTATGTTTACGCAAAGTGCACGCGTTTACACTAGTATGCGGTTTTGCATTTATTGGCGGAAATAATAAATAATTATATTAATGGGAATACACTTAATGTTAAATGTAACTGTCACACGGACCGTTCATTCATGAATAACACTAATATGCATATGCGAGAGTTTTCCAACCCAGAGTGCCTGCGAGCCGAACACCTACGCGTTCGTTATGTACACACACTCGCGACTGTGTTCACCACGTTTACACATTCGATCGTGGGCATACACACATAACATATGCACATATAGTATGTGTTGTTGGTTGGGTGACGCCTTTGCGGCAGCCAAAAATTCCTTGCACTCGGCTGGCTTTTTTTGCTGCTGCTGCTGCTGTTCTATAAACGAATCCGACGACGACTGCGGAGCGACCGACATAATAACGTTGTTTTTGTGTCTCAGTCGCCGCATTCGAGCAGGCGTTTGGGGGCTAAAGGAAAAAGTGGCGGATGCGAATTGTTGATCAAAATATAGACCACTTGGAGTTGATCCAATCGGAAACGCCGTTAGTTCTATATTTTGTTTACTAATGTATTAGGGGATATTTTATGAATTGTTCTATTGTAGAATACATGTTATGTACATATAATTATAAGCTTGGCTCAAGCAAGCAACAAGCTATTTACAAGGTTTAAGAGTATTCAAAATTATTCAGTGTGAATGAGTGTATTGGCATCATTTCTGTCTGGTGATCATATACACAGTTTTTCTACAAATCGTTTTGTTTTTAATAATACATGCTCCCGTCTATTACGTATCTTTTCATGTAATTCCTAGTGACATATGGCCAGCCGTTTGGGAGCTATGGCATCCGGTAGAGAGCGAAACATGAAATAAATTACGTAACTTCGTAAGTTTTTAGTAGAACGGCGGCCCGAAACATAACAAACCTATCATTTATTTGTCTACTATGTTTGTAGAGGTCCTCTCAGATTGATTCGAGCCCCCACTTTTATCAAAATGTCTAAAGGTTGGCGAAGTAGCATGATTAAATTTGCTATTTTCGACCATCCAAGCTAAAATTATGCGTTGGTTCGCAAGACTTAATGAAAGGTCTTTTTCTATTGGGTTTTTGTGTGAAGGGCATGTGAACAAACGTTTGAAAAATATAATTGACAATTAGGGCGAAGCTCCACCAGAAATACATATGGCCAACTTAAATAAATCTGTACATGTTGTATCGCTATGTATGCCAGATGTAGACTGTTTAATAAAGTCGTGCGGCTGCCATATACGGATACTTTCGATTGTTCTTCGATACAGTTTTGGGCTTCATAAAACTTGTAACATCATGTGAAAATTTGCTGCACGAAATTGTTTGTAGATAAAAAGTTACAGCACTTCAAAGTTGAACGTTGTTAGACCAGACAAGATGACCAACTTGAATAACGTAGACTTGAATAACATACTTGATGTTCATTTCATATCAAACAAAAAAAAAGAGTTTTAATATTATTTGTTATCATCTGTTTGTTTACTGATGTCAGTATCCAAATGGAATGCATTTTACTGCATTATTATTAACAGCGTCAGTTACCACATATGCTTACAGCCATCCATGCTATACTAGTTTATCTTTACTATTATGTATGCCATCATCCATTATGTAGCCGGGGTATCTGCACGCCAACACACACGCACAATGACATATTATATAAATTTTATACGGTAGAATGTATATACCATGTAGCATTATATAAAAAACGCACCCACCAGATGAATGTCGCAACATTTCTTTCGAATGTGTGAAACGAGAGCCGCGTGAAATATTCGGGCTGCACACGCACACGCAGACTGTTGAGCAATCATCAACTGATGCACTCGGCTGTTACACTTTTCGTCACGATGAACATCTCAACATATATTTTATGCACACAAATTATAATTATTATATATTATGCACGACTCTGTGTAATTGCCCAATCGGCGTCTGTGCCTGCAAAACCGTTTAGTACGGCGACGCATCCGTCATCAAATCATGCAGATCGCGCACTCGCGCATAAACAACAGCGATCGCTGGCTAAGCAGAAGCAAAAAGTCAACGATGCTCGCTCCCAGCAGCCCACACTGTCGGCTTCTGCAGATGCTGCCGCTGCTGGCTACTTTGGCTGCCTTTGCTGCTCGGATGCACGCTCTGGCTTGCCAAACACTCACGCATATTCGAGTATATGTATCACATACATACATATGCTCAATACATATGCGCGTCTATTTCGGTCGCCGTTCGGCCGCCGCTCGCGTCGGACGTTCGTCGTCGGTCGGCGGGGCCCGATCCAAATTTAGCTCCTCGGCACGGCGGAGTTTTTCCTGTAATCAGACCAGATCCGCTACGACACAGTCAGTCAATAATCGTCGGATTGATCGGACGGTTACCACCGCGTTTATATTTTAAGTTTTTTTTGGTGAGTGAGGTGGTGTCTGTGTGTGTGTCGAGGAGGTGAAGGCAGGACATATAGTGGACTGTGTGTGTGTGAATGCGCGTGAGAAGTGAAAAAAACGCTGAAAAAATTGCGATCGTGTGCGAATGAATATGCCAACTACAGTGAAACAACATAGACTTTGCACCCGAGAGGACCCGACACAGAAAGTACACCAAAAGTGCCTCGAATCACCTGCAACGCTACTCTCTGTCGGCTGAACTGGATTACGTTCCTGCAACTGCGCTGCATCTTCTTTGGATTACTCTCACATACATGAATACTTCGACGAAAACCGCAACTTGCTTCATCTTCGACTTCTTCGACTAGCAACATTGAACAAATGTCCACCATTTTCAACATTCGAATAAACATTCAAATAGTTCGAATTCAATATTGTACACATGCAGATAGTTTATGCAACATAGACAAATTTGAATGAAAAATTAAATAAACTTTCAAATATTTTGAATTCAACATTATATACGCATTAAGATAACATTTGCAACATAGGCAAATATATGGAATATCTTACTTCAGTAGCCTAAAATGGCATCGACTACGTCGACTTTGCACACAAGTATATTCACTGCATACATCTTTAACCACATAGTACAATGATTTCTTTTCTCAACACTCGGAAACCCGATGACTCTGCTTGCGCAAATGCGCGAGTGTGCATGTGTGCGAGTGTGTTAGCATGTGTTGCGCACGATCGTACACAGCACCGAATTTTCCGACTGCGCGATGTGAACATACACGCACACAATTTTGGACGGCGTGTAGGCGTATGTGCGTATGTTCTGTATGCTGAAAAACTGTGTCACAAAAATATACACGAACTCAAGCAGAGCAGAGCCCACGCACACAAATAGAACATAAACACGACGCATTCGTGAAAACATCCACACATACACGCACACCCACACCGAAGATGTGTACAACATCGATACGATTTCAACTGCAAATTTTCTAATTTTCTTCATTCCCAACGCATCCACACACACAGTGTATTCACGGACTGATTCAAAATGGCTGACGACGAGGTGAGGTAAGTGTCTAAAATTAAACATTGAACCGACACTGCCTACGACGACGTGCATGAGTGTGTGAGCGTCTGTGATGCAAGCGTCTCACGAATGTTTGCTGGTGTATGTGTGTGTGGATGGCACAATGTTTACGCCGATTGTATTTTTAAACGCTAACCGTCGATTTTCTCTCTCTTTTTCGCCCCCAATCGTCGCCCGTCGCCCGCACAGTTTTTCGTACAGAATGTGTCTGAGTGTGTGCAGAATGTGTGAATGTGTGTGGAATGTGCCGTATGTGTGTGAGTGTATGTGGAAAATCGAACAGCTGCGGAAAACCGTCGAAGATGTCGTCGTCGTCGTCGTCGAAGTGACGGGCGATTTTCAAATGCAACGGCCGATGTGAGGTAATTATCCGCGAATATGTTGACACATTGTTGCACTGCCGCTTATGCTCACTCGCTTATGTTGAAGGTCATGCAATTTACGAAAGTATGCGCACCCAATTAATTCGTAAGTACATACCTGTACGCTTTGCTTGCGCTTGTGTGAATTTCCAACATTTTTTGCAACATAATTCTAATCACCATTTCTATGCTCTACCTCACCTCACCTCACCGCACCAGAAAGCCAAAGCGGCCGGAACACCACCGGTTGCCGCCCCAGCCGCCGGCGCCGCTGCCGTCGCCAAAAAAGCATCGGGCATCAAAACTCCGGCGGCCGGCACAAAAACGCCAGCGTCCGGCATCAAAACGCCGGCAGCGGGCACCAAAACGCCGAGCGGCGCCAAGACGCCGAGCGGCTCCAAAACGCCGGCTCGAGTGCCAGCGGCGCCACCGGCGAAGACGGAGGCGGAGCTGAAGGCGGAGGCGGAGGCGGAGGTGCGATTGTGCCCCCCTTGCGTCCGGATGATGTGCCACTCCTCCACTCCTCGTCAACGTCAACGTGTCGTGTCTGTCTGTCTGTGAATCTGTGTGAATCCTGGATATGTTGCGTGTATTTTCCGATTGGAGACCAGAGCGGAAATTCACCGAATTTTCCAACCACCAACCAAAAAATAGGCTAAGAAGCTGAAGCAGCAGGAGATCGAGCGCAAGCGCGCGGAGGTGCGCAAGCGCATGGAGGAGGCGTCCAAGGCGAAGAAGGCCAAGAAGGGTTTCATGACGCCCGAGCGCAAGAAGAAGCTGCGTGTAAGTATTCCTATGCTCTGAACTATGCTCAGAGTTATGCTGAGTTATTATCTTTGAACGGCTCAACTGACCCCGATTTCGTCGCATTGTTTCCCTCGACCTACAGCTGCTGCTGCGTAAGAAGGCCGCCGAGGAGCTGAAGAAGGAGCAGGAGCGCAAGGCCGCCGAGCGACGACGCATCATCGAGGAGCGATGCGGACGCGCAAAGAACCTGGACAGCGCCAACGAAGGTAAGGCATTTCGGGGCGTGTTGTGCGTGTTTTTCTTGCTGGATTTTACCCATACAGTCGGACGGATTTTCGATTATAAGGTGGAAAATATTCGCGGATCAGGGCAACATAACAAATCTCCTCGGAAGATTAGCGATCGCGAACAGAAGTCCCAACATAAAACACAATCGACACATAATGTCACCTACGGTTCCCCCAAACCCCCTTGAAACTAAACACAACATATTTCTTCCTCACCTGAATCCACCACCACCACCCACAAAACACCCAACCACCCACCACCCACACACGAACACAGATGAGATCCGCGCTGAACTGCGTCAGTACTATTCCCGCATCAACAATCTGGAAGACTTGAAGTACGACCTTGAGTACGTTGTCAAGCGCAAGGACGTCGAGGTACACACAAATTTCCACCTACCTACTCCTACTCAACTACATACACTAAATATGCGATTTTTGCGATTTGTTCACGTTCGATTGCACTTTGCATTTTTCGTCGTGTCATTATCGTGTCTTTTTGATCGTCGTCGTCTTTGCCCAAACACTCACATACACACCACTACCACCAATACTAAACACCGTCTGACACTCTGTGTTATGCACAGGAAAATATTCTAACACCCCAATACTCCCCCCAAAAGCCGTAACACCTACTACACATAACGCACCTGGTCCATGTTGTATTCGTCCGTCCAATGAGTGTGCGATGAGTATTATTATTTTGTAAGTTCGGGATTTATTTTTCGTATCGTGGGACAACAGCAAACATTTTATGATTTTTTTATCGAACACAATTTCAATGACCGTTCTCGTGATTTTCCGTTTTCGTAGACGAGCTTAAGACCATTTGTGAACAGTATCACAAGCGCGTCGCCCAATTGGAAGAACAGAAATTCGATTTTGAGTATAAGGTTACCATCAAGGATCTCGAGGCAAGCAAAACACCAGTTTTCCAATACACACATTCGATTGTCAAAATTTGTGTCGCGCCACACACACACCAAAACTGCCTAATTTGAAACTGATGCGATGCGAGATCAGCAGCGCGCCGAAACGCTTGTTCTCTGTGTAGATTTCTCGCTCAGCGATTTGCGATTTGCGCGCGCAGTAACCCGATAAACATTTTTTTTATTTTCGTCTCAAGCTGTGCTGCAACGCTGCGCGCGATAGGAAACGGGTTTTCTCCATGTTCTTGACTACTTTTGCGGCTATATATTTGTTGCCATTTTTATTGTACATTGGTTTTTATTTTGTTGGTGATTCATTTTTTAATTTTCTGTTGCCATTTTGCCAGTTGTTTTTCCGTAGATTTTGTTTCGTTTATGTAGAGCGCACTGCAAGTAGACTATACGAATACATTATACGCACACAAATTCATACATGATCACCGTGTAGACAATTCGTTATGCTTTGCTGCTGTGTCTCTCCCTCGCTCTGATAGAAATATATATTTAAACTATTGTATTTTTAGCTCGTATTGAGAAATGGAAACGGGTCACGGGACGCAATCTCTGTGTGTTGCGTTTTCAAGCACGCACACAAAAACACGCACACAAACGCACGCGTAGACAGAGAAAATATTTCGCCGCTCTGCGCGCTTGTGTGTTTATGCCGATCCGAAAATAGAACAATTTCGTATTAATCGTTGTGGTCTTTTCTCAACACCCACCCGATCACACAAACACACGAAAAACGACACACACATACATACGTACCGAAAACGACTCTCCTAATACCCGATAAACACAACGCACAAATCAAACTCAAATATCAAACCAACCGAACCGAATACAAAATCAAACAATCAAACTAGCCGAACTGCAAACGCTTTGCCAGACGTTCTGGCAACGGATATATCTGTTGGAGGGTGACAAATATGATTTAGAACGACAGGGCCGATTAAGGGCGATGGAGGTAACGTTCAACAGAAACTCTTTTTCTACATACTACTGTTTGTCGTTGATGATTACATACTTTGGGTTTAAAATTTGGAACAATACAATTTCGTGTGAATACAATCAATCGAACGACCAATACACGCTCACAAAAGATTTTGCCCGAAGAGCCCTGAATATATATTGTAGAACATAACTTTGATTGACTGATTGATTAACCACCAACCACCCACACGTTTGGGAATTGTTTCGTGTGCACTATGGAGAATTTGAAAACACTGTCGATAACTCTGAATCTATCTTTGGTTTTGCTGATATCAATTTGTTTGATATTTGTAGATTTACTCTTGGCAACGGATTCCGCTGTTAGGAAAATCGCGCGCGCGTCTCGGGTCAGGGATCACATTCTCTCTCGATCTCTATTCTCCTATCGTGTGTGTGCGAATATCATCATATCTGTCCGCTGTCCATTCTTTCTTCTATCTCGATGGGCTCGCCTCGATATTCGCTGCTCACTCTATGCCGAATTTCCCTATATTTTTCTCCACAGACGAGCTGAAGGCAATTCTGCAAGACTATTTTGACCGAATGTATACTTGTGAGGGCCAGAAATGGGATCTGGAATATGAAGTCCGCAAAAGAGACTGGGAGGTACTGCCAACAGCAACAACAACAACAGAAAAATCATACACACTATACACCCACACACACAACGAAACCAACACAACAATAGCGATAACACAGAAACCCGATACGGCGGCGGAACCCCGTGAAACAAAAATACGATTTTGATATTTGTTGGACGGGTTCCTCTCGTTCGAGTCTCTTTCTATCTCTCTATGTGTGTGTGCGTGTGCGTTTTTCTTTTGGGTTTTTATCCGTGATGATGATTTGAATAACAAAACAACCACACGCCCGAAACCGAAAAACTCGCATCAATTCGATCGATCAAACTCGTTCATTCCAAAAACCACTCCCTCAGTCAGTCAGTCATCTGAAACCCCAAACACCTGACATCTCGCATCATTGCATTTCATACGGACCATATCCGTCCACTCCCGTCAAACACCCGATGCACATTGTTATCCGAAAACAGTCGTCCGACATTTTCACACCCACCCAAAGATGATCCAAACATCTGCACTCTCATTCACCATATACCACAAACACGGAAACCACTATATAATATGACAACATAATCGGTATTGTGACTGCGTGTGTGTTTGCCGGGTTTTGTGTGTCTATTGTATCTCTGTTATACTATGTATTTTTTGACTATCAATAATGGCGTTTTCATATCGTGTTTTAATGTCTATGGTATTTTGTCTAAAACACCCAACCAAAACCAACCAAACAAACTTTGAATGCATCCGTTTCAGAACCATAACGTTGAGGGGAGATGAACGATTACGTTCATTCTTCGGTGTGATAGTAATTATGTTCGGTTATGATTGGACAGAAAGAAAACGCGAACGAAAAACGCGTCGCACGTTTCGCGAGATCATCGAAATTCAACGAGCTATGTTTTGCATTATGTCACGATTGAATGATGAACAGCACAGAGTCGAGATGTAATTTCTTCTTGCAGAGTGAGATCAAATGAAACAGTATGGCACACAAAACAGACCGACGCAAACACGCTGAGCACCACCCCCAAAACGCCCACCCGTACACACACACCTCGAATGTGTTTATAGTTAAATGCACGAAGTTACGTTACGTTTTGAAAATGTGTTGTGGTTTTTCTTCGAATCCCCAAATACTGTTAATTTGTTGTGCTGTCTTTGGATATGAACAATGTGATCAATGCCACGCAGAAAACACGTACATACCCGTACAACAATCCTGACCACATTTTTACACATACACAACAGAACACGCAGAATCAGAATACATCCACACACACCTGTTGTTTGTTATGTTCACAAGTGTGGCTCCATATGTTTATGTATATTGTTCTGATACAATTGTGCCATACTGTGCAGTACCTTCGTGTTGATCTGTTCGATTTTGTTTGGAACGATCCCGATCCCGGTTGTTGACTCACTCACACCGACACTGACTCCGACATCAACTATACTCGAACATTTCTGTCTGTCTGTCTGCCTGTCTCTGTCTATCTTCTATTCAATATCTAAACTCAGTCCATATCGTGTTCATCCCGAACATTTCAATTCATTTTCGATCTTCTTTCTCTTTATTTCTGTCTGTCTGTCTGTGTAAATATCATATATTTTTTTGTTTCATTTTTTGGTCTTCATCAGTGTCGTTATG
Source organism: Exechia fusca (assembly GCA_024741255.1). NCBI lineage: Eukaryota > Metazoa > Arthropoda > Insecta > Diptera > Mycetophilidae > Exechia > Exechia fusca. The sequence continues at coordinate 475,518 of JANTBZ010000004.1, forward strand.
CTCGAAATGCCCGCGTTATTTTCATTATAATTTTTTTGTAAATGATGCACACACACATTTTGATTTTTGTCCGTGTCTCTTCCGTCCAACTCTCTGTCTGTCTGTCTCTCTCGTGAACATTCCGATGAAAAAGCTCGATATATTTCCGAACTGATCGCGACGCGAACGCGCGACGTCGTTTTTTGGTTTTGCGTTGTCCAAGAGCCCAGACTCGGGTTAGAATAGTTCCACAGTATTGATTTTTGTATATAGTTTTGTAATGTATAGAACATCGAATGACTTAGCTGTACAAATATCGTTGTAATGATACGCTTGGCTTTTGCTCGCTGTGTGTGCATGTTTTTTTTGTATGTTATGTGTTTATTTCCTTCAACTTCTAGTCAATGCTTTACGCTGCGAACACTGAACGAGAATCAGAGAACAACGGATCAATTCAATTCCTGTGGCGTGTATTGATCGGATTATATAATATTCTTGATATAGTCGCTTGATTTCGGATTAACCATCTAACGCTGTAGAACGAATCTAAACACCATGGTTTCACACAAGAAAAAACTTACTGACCAATTCTATATTACGAACATACTCACATACACTACTGAAATCGCCTAGAGCTTTTCGAAAATTAGACTAATATTCGATTTTTCGTCCCAAACCATCATCGCTGTCGCCGAAATAGATCTCCGACCTGAATGCCCAAGTCAACGATCTGCGCGGTAAATTGTAAGTATCGTTTTATCATGAACTCGACCATTGAAATCAGTTCCAAAAATATTCATATCATCGATGATTCTCTATCGATGTGGAGATTTTCAAACGAAGTCCCAAAATGCATTCAAATACTAACTCACTGGTTCCATCTCTCTGTTCCGCGCAGCGTCAAGCCCACGCTGAAGAAGGTCTCCAAGTACGAGAACAAATTCGCCAAGCTGCAGAAGAAGGCCGCCGAGTTCAACTTCCGCAACCAGCTGAAGGTCGTCAAGAAGAAGGAGTTCCAGCTGGAGGAGGAGGAGAAGGAGGTTCGTTCATATTGTTGCGATGTTCGGCCCGAGGCCGAGGCCGTCGAGATCGGAATCTAACCGCGCTCGCCTCCAATTTTTCTGTTCTGTGCTCGGTTTCTGGTGCGTGTGTTTGTGCGGATTTGGATTCGGCTATCCCCCATCGAGCAGAAGAAGCCCGACTGGTCCAAGGGCAAGCCGGCCGCCGCCGAAGCCGCCGAGGCCTAAGCCGTCGTCGTCCACCTGTCCTGACCTGACCGAGGACGTCCGCGACGTCCCGAAGTCAAGCCAAGAAAAAAAAACCAAAACAACATCAAAAACCAAACACACACACACACGAACACAGAGACACAAACAGAACAGAACGCGCGCGCAAGATGTTGCGGATGTTGTGGTGGATGGCGGTGAGAGTGCGGTGTATGTGATGTGGATGTGCGCAACTCAACATCGCAACACACACACACACACATGCTAGCACACATGCACAGACACAGACACACACACACACACCGGCCATGGGCACAGCTGAGGCAACTGAAGGCCGCGCGCGCGCCATGGAACCAAACAAACAACAGAGAACGCAAGAAACAGCAGAAAAAACAAAAAACCCGGTGATGGTGCGGTTGTGGTGGCTGCCCCCCGCCGCGCGCAAGGATGGCGATGATGATGATGATGATGATAAATATGTGCTGCAAAAAATCTATCAAAAAAAGCCGAAAAACGTATATATATTTTCAATGTGTGTGTTTTAGGTGCGTTTTTTCTCTCGCTCTCACGCGCGCGCGCTCTCTCTCTCTCTCTCTTATAATTTCCAATTCACGATTTACATAAATATATTATAATGATACATTTTAATTGTAAAGCGCGGTGGTGTTTTGCGTACGATTTTACCTGTCTGACGAGTTGTGTGTAAACGACGTGTATTTTGAATAAACTGTGTGTGCGCACGGAATTGCAACGTACACTTTTGAAGAGTTGGCAATAATAAAAATACAAAAAAATCATGATTGCAAATACGTTTATATTTTGTGTAGTCCTTGGAGTTAAGGTATTTTATTTAAATAATTGTATACTTAACTATGAAAAGGAATAAATCGAGCCATTTTCCGACTTCTTTGGTTGAACGGGTCATAATCAATTAGCATGACCAAATCATATAGATAAATAGCGTTTTTCTTATTTTTATCCCATGTTGGGCGTTCAATTGAAAAATATCAAAATGCGGTACAAATTCATATTATTTGTCGATTCCGACGATTAGCTTCATACACACTGCAAAGCTCTCGTTGTTTTGATTGCACAGCTGCAACAAATGCACAACTGCAACGAAACGCTCAGTCAGAAAATACCTTGATCGTACGCATGGCGCCCCCGATATATGGGGATGTAGCTCAGTGGTAGAGCGTTCGCTTTGCATGTGAAAGGCCCCGGGTTCAATCCCCGGCATCTCCAGGATCTATTTTGCTGCCTGGCGACGCGCCGGCGCTTGTTCGAGAGGGACAATGTGAGACTGATTCACATTCACAACAACTCAATCATCACACCACTTTTTCGGGTTATTTCAAGTTCAGATTGAAGGAAGCGCTAATGCGGTCTCACCAACGTCGGAACACACGTGCCCAGATTAAACAAGCGGCGTGCCGATAAACAGCCACAGGGCGTCAGGAGCGGTTCACTCTAATCTTGAAAAGTGGCTGCTAGAGACTGACACACTGATGCATCGTGCATCCCGTTGCGGGTTTGTTAACGTCTGCAGCGTTGCGTGATGGCAAATCGCGCTCACCACCTAACCCTTCTATTGTTTATTATTCCGGTTCGATGAACGCATTTCTACCTGATGACGGGCGGAGAAGAAGTCGCTGTCCGACGACTAAGGAAGGTATCAGATGCGACTACAACGCATACATTTCAGTCCGTACTAGCTCGCTTTTTCGGTTAGAGGCGGAGGTATTCTAATTGGAAGATTATTCCCACAAGAAACGCGGTCGACAGGCTTGTGTGATCAAGCATGTGCGTGCTTGCATCTCTCATGTTCTCAATTCTTGGTAATATCGAGAGGGCGCAGCAGAGTGAAGCATCGCGTTAAATCGATGTAAACCCGAGAAATTGTTTTAATAACAAACATACACACAAACGAACACTGTATTGCTTCTCTTACATGCGATCAATAAATTCAACTAAGAACCTTTTTTTAGTGCGGTGAAAATTATGAATTACCGGACGACCGTAATAACAAGTGTATTATTGCATTTAAAGGAAGGTCGAAGTGAGAGATATTCATTACAGGACACGACGCTGTCAACAGGCAGAGAAGGGATTGCAGCCCAGAAGCATGTATATGTACTCGTCATTCAAACGTCTTTGCACAGGCGCATTGTCACTGTGCAAATTATTAATTATGTTGACGCTGCTTTTGTTCCATATAGCATCTTGAACTCGTTGTCGGCGACTAACGACAACAATCTGTTGAGCTGCTGCGCATTGTGAACAATCAAACAATTTCACGAAATAAATGTTCTCTGGGCGTGCGCGCGCTGCACACTCCAGACAAAGTAATCTGCGAGTGCCGCGCAAACCTGTTTATCATTAAAATTAATTACATTTAGCCGCGCGTGCACGGTTAACGCGGCAGCAGCACAATATACAGAGAAACTGAGAACCTTTGCATGCAGCCAAGCGATCTGACTCGCTGTTCATCGGTTGTTGCAGAAAACATTTTGAAGTCTTTTTAATCGAGAAAATCATTTGTCTCCAATAAACCGGTATGCTGAATCGGAGCGTGTGGTCGACAAATCATGCGCCCAATTTCGGTCGTAGCATTTCGCTCAAATGTCTGCTCGATCGAATGCCATACCAGAACTGATGAATCATCCCCAGTGGCCGTGCTGCAGTGGATTACAACTTTTGTGGATAAATTACGATCTACCCGTTCACACACATGGACAGCGATGTAATGACATGCGTGCACGTGCACTGCACAACAGCCAGGCAATACATCATTTCGGAGCATAAGCACACATTTCGGTTCACATCTCTGGATGATTTTAAACTGCAGCATCTTCACCGAAATGCGCCTCATTGAAATCGGCTATTTTGACACGACCATGATTTATCGATGGCAATTTGTATGCGCGACCGATTGTTTGTTGTGAGCATAAAAGGGTTCGTGGATCTGTAAGCATACAATGGCATTTTACCACTGGACTGGGCAGCAATGCTGGATGCCGGTCAAGTGGTCACGCACAAAAGGGTAAGATTTGAATAATGTACGCAGATTACACGAAGCATTCGTTGCGCAGTCGCACGAAAAGTTTGCGGCGGTGCGGAAAATGTTATGCCAGAAAGAACGCGCGATTGAAAAAAAAAGCTGTTCATGATGTTGACGAAGTGCCTGGAACACGAGGACGTTGTCATCGAAATCGAATGCAGGCAAGCGATAAACAGCGCCTTTGACGGATACTTTTAAGCGAACCTCCTATATAAACAGTATTAATTTCAGTGAAGCGTAAAATTGTAAATTAGAATCATTTTCGTTTTGTTTCATCGTCATTGAGTCACAAGTTTCTGAGGAATCGGTTTTACTGACAAAAGTCGATTCGTAGGTAATGCCCACGACAAATACGGTAGCGATCAGATATATAATACATAATTACATTCCATATTCACACGCAATATGCAATGCTCCATAACACACTACTTTTCCTAACACCGGACCTTCCGTTCGACCGGACCGATTTCCGAAACACATTTTTCGTGATTTTCTCGCATCATCATCAACTCGCTTCGACTCGGCTCGTCGCCCGAACTGACCCCATGTCGAATATATCCGCTTACAACAGGGGAATTAATCCTGACCACGAAACCGAAGGGTTACTGCGCGTGTGCGCACTTTGCATTAGAAGACTGTGTGAAGATCTTACACATTGTGCACAATGTACAAACATTTCTGGTGTGTGACTTTTCTATCAGACTTGCATGGTCATGTGTCATGTTCTAATAGTGTTCACGTTCCGGCACCGCGACCGAATCCGATTCAAGTTAAGCTATCGTTATACGCGCACACCGCACAATTTTCTAGCTAGTGTTTTGATTTCGCGTCGTGTGCGTGTTGCTTGCGACCGTGTTTTTGCCACGCGAGATAAAGCGTTCTTTGATGTTGGTAAATTACCGGAACTTTGTTGAATTGAAGGATTAATTCGTATTACTCATGGTAGCAACTTGTCATCAACTCGTCATCGAAAAATTCTGGATCGCACGTTGCAATGTTTGTGAATATCATGTTCGTCTGGACCTTGTGTTGCGTGTTTCGTAGAAGGATAGTTCAATGCTTTGGCTATGATTTCAAACGGAATTCCGTCACGTTATTAGAATTCAATTAGCCAAAGTGGTTTTCGTATGTCAAACTCACGAGAGGGTGCATACTGCGCAAGAGTTAATAGCGCTTACGAATTATAAGCCCAACGATATGACGATGTGGTTGCCTGCTGCATCATACTCAAGCTTGTCAGAAAGTTTGGCATTTACGACCAAAGAATACGAACAGTTTGGTGATTAGGATTAGCAAGGCCCGAAAGATTAGGGAAAATCACAATTTTTACCGGAGATTATAACTAGATTTTGTCGATAAACTCGACTCGATTAAAATATTGTTTTAGCGTAAAACTCACCATCGTTAAAACTCCGATTTTGGCCTCGATAACTAGATTTTGATTTAAAACTCTACTCGAGTAAAACTCCGCTTCATACAAAATATTTATTTTATCAAATTGAGTAGGAATGCGAATTTTGAAATTAGACGGTATAGCCGCTGATGTCGTTGATTCAAAATTACAACATAATATTGTAACCAAATATTTTCATAACTTTGGGCTCAACCTGATTTGCATTTAAACGAGACTCTCACCTCTGTCTATCCAAACTCATGAATTTGAATCGTAGCAATGATTTATGGCGAATGTCCGCCCGAAAACGACACGCCTAAAACGGTAAGGTACACACAGAAACATCTCGCCGACAGCCACCTCAGATATCATTACCAGTGCGATTACTTCAAACGTGTTTTAAATCAAAATTTGCGACAACGCCCGCTTGTCAAAAACGTCCTCTCGGTGAGCGTGTGCGTGATCAAATTGCACATTCCCGTGCTTGTCGTGCATATAATCACAGTCAATTGCTGTCCTGTTCTTTCCTTATTATACCTTTGGGCAATAGCACCACATAAGCAACACCACACATCGCGTGCACACACACACAAACAGCATTAAATGATTGATCGTCGCTAAGTGACAGAATATTAAATTGGGAATATTGCCAAAAACAATCGCGATTGTGCGATTGTGCAACAAAACATCATAATCTCTGCTATGAATCGGTGCGGATTTTGGGTAGGTGGTGCAGGCGAAGTGGTTTTTATCGAACTTTAAGTCATCGCCAAGAAATCCGCCACTCAGACACCAGACCAGACACCACCCGGCAACCGACAACGCGGCTGATCATCGTTTAATTATTCGAAAAACACACACGCCAACAACGTGGAGTGCGCTAATCCGGTCGTTGTGTTTCGTGGTCGTTGTAGAGTTCGAGCACACACACACACTAGCACTCATACAGAACCGGCTTATTAAAATGCGCACACGAAGGGCTCATACTTATGAGGACGACATCGACGTCGACGAAAATTCTGCAAGTGTGCAAACACACACACATTTTCCAGCGTTAAGAAGAAAAGCTTCACGTGATGTCGGCTGCCCGCTTATACTGCACATGTGAACATTGCCGTTGCACCGGTGTTCACACGTCACTACGCGGCGAACGTGTGTGTGCATGTGACAATGCTTACCGTGTACATGCGCTCACATGGGCGAGCTCGAACATACAAAAATAATGGTAATCGTCGCCCGAAAGAGGTGTCATTAGTAATACGTGCGAAGCAGCCAACAGCGCGCGTTCGTCAGTATACTAGGTGCGGGAGCGCATGCAAGGATCATGATAGAAGCTTTCCGTCGCTTATGAGTGTCATCATCAGTCGAGAAACATGATCATAGCCGTGCATGCACAGTTAATATGTCAATATTTTGGAATGCGTCCATTTTACATTTTGAAACCTACTAGAATAGTTCAATGTCTGTACGGGTAAAATGTCGAATATTCTTATACGTGTTCGTTCTGACCAGTCGAGCCTTGTACCTGCGGACATCGGAATGAATAGAAAGCAAGCTAAATAATATTAATCAAATAAATGCACATCTTGTGCATAATTTACAGACAACTCCAGTTGTTGTACGACAACAGCACGGTTGTGCTACATATTCAATACAATAATGTTGCTGCAAGGCGATTGAATGCAAATCATCGTACTTACATCCCTAGCAATGACTCCTGACTCCTGTGTGTTATCCGTCCAGTTCACAGAAAATATGCGAATGGACATGTGTGTTTGTTAGCTGACCGCACTTTCTGTTGATTTGTGCGTGACTCTATGCAAACACGAACTGTTTCGCAAAAGGGTGCAGATGATGCGGCTTCGGATCATCCCAACCGATGTGCACTCCCCGTCCGTGTGTCGCATTCGGTGCGGTCGTGTAATCAACCAAGTGGCAACAGCAGTGCGAACACACATCATGACCATAGCACAAACATCCTTCACTTACGCATAATTAACCGGCATGTAATTAGCCGGCAGCATGTTGCGTGAGTGTGAGTGTGTGTGATATATTTATGCGGTAATGTTCGACAGCGACCAAAAACCAGACACACCAGCACCATACCAGACTCATCGGGCTCACACACGCACTCATACACTCGCTCATGTTGTCAGGCACTTGCATCGAATATTAATTCTCTGGAGTATACATACGAGTCAAAACTACGGTGACAAACTATTCGCGATTCGACGAAACTTTGGGATCCCTAAATCGTCATATAATGCCAGGATTTGTAGACGATATATACTCGCAAACTGTGCGATTAACCAACGAGCATAAATAATATGCGCCAGTTAATTTCGAAATACACCTAAACCTCCTATAACACGATAGATACGTTCCAGTTGAAACCGTGTTCTAACAAAACCGTGCTCCAAACGACAAGCGTAAACACCTTCCGTGTTATAGGAGGTTAAGGTGTACTAGGTACTATATAGTAGTGATAGCAACGTGTGATCATCGTCGTGTTTAGGAAACTCTTGCGCATCTGTGTGAAAACCACGTAAAAACACACAACAAACAGACAGACAGCAACAAATTGTATCGATGTGAGTTTGTGCGCAAAACTTGAATGCATTACCGAAAGACAGAATACGACTATGTGCAAATTTCCAAATCAATTTGTAATGCTAAAGGCTTTTGGTCAAATTACTTAACAATACTCGGGCGGTCTGACGGCGATTAAATATTGCTTGCAACACGAGCTAAGTGCTCGTTCACCTGTTCAACATATGACATACGACACGTTGAATCAAATTATGGTAATGGAGCAGTGTTGCTATTGTTGCCTAATTGGTCTGCTTCTGGCTATGTACTATGCAGTATGGTAGCACACGCAAATACTGGTAACAATTTGACGCACACATATTGCAAGAATTTCGAATACACTCGTAGATAATCACCCTAGTTTCCTATATATGTTTTGAACTATCTCCAGCAACATCATCACAATAAAAAATCCAAGTTGATTTGTGTGAGCAAACATATAATACATACGCACGCATGCAGACACACAACAGCAACCGAAAATCCCGGATAAGTGTCCCTAATGATGTGTGCAAATACACTTTGCCGAGAGCGATACCCGGGACCGCAGAACCGGTAGAGTGCAACAAGCTATCCACTTTTCACAAAATCTTCCTATTGATATGCACACGTACACGGGTAAACATTAGCTGAAGCTTCGGTGTATGTTTGAGAACGTTGCGCATGCCGCAAAGATAAAAGAGTGCTCTCTCATATGTGTACCTACACTCCTATACTTATCAAGAAAGTCAACACATATTATAAAGCATTACAGCGCAACAATAATGAAACACATCTTAGGCATACATTTCCATATGCAAACACACAGACACGTCGTCAATTTTATATCTTTCATTCGAATGCAAATATTTGGCATGCTTTCGAGAAGAAAAAAGTCCCAGAAGGAATCCTTTCATGCCTGGCACGATGTGTGCGTGCAAAAATTGCCGTGCACAACGCAATATAAAACTAACACAAAACTCACAACACAGTGTTCCATAGTGTTGGTTGTTGGCCTGGTTGGCCGCTTGCGACAATAGAGAAAATGGAAAATGTCGTGCCACACATACTACACGTAATCCTTCGTTGGCCTTTATAATGTCAATGTCTGCTGCTTCTTCTGCAGCTTTTTTTTCTATGCATTGTCAATGTCAACCGGTCCTCGCACGACCGCCACGACATAACAAAACCCACGACAGCAACGTTGTTCCATTCTACTACACCAATATAGCTTAGCTGATGCCAATGTACCCGCAGACGCGTCATCCCAGCTGAGATAACTCCACAATTATACTATTGATACTATATTGATATACCAGAGAAGAAAAAAAGGAAAACAATCCATACAAGAGACATCCATATGTGTGCTTCCGTGTGCATCTGTGTGTTTACCTTCACGCTCAAGCATTAATACTGCTGCTCCCGTCGCCGCTGGACGTCCTCGATTCCATTGCTTTACTTATTTCGAGACAACGACATGTGAGTGTGTGAGTGTCGTCGAGTGTATGTTTCGAGACTAAGCACATGAAACTTATGTTTAGATATCTTGCCGTACTCGGTGTAGGATGTGCTTTCACCATATGTGTGTGTTTTGTGAAGTTGTCGGTGCCAACTTATGTGATAGATGGATGCATGATTGTTTGCATTCACAATTAGTTGTGTTCCGAGGAAACATCTTTTATGTTATTTAGCAATTGAAATTGTGTGGGGACGTTTTACGATGAATTACATTTTTTGGTCCCAATCGAGTGGAACAAATGAAAAAATAATCTGGTATAAACCCGCTCTGATGATGTTCAGATCGTTTGATGGCTGGTTGGGCGTCAGTCAACTTTGGCGGAAAATAGCGAAACATTTAGTCAATTACATGTCACGTTGATGTAAATCACAGCAACATTACAGCTACATAAATGTCCGGTCGGCCAGCTATAGTTCTCAATAAATTCAAGTGCTATCTGCACATAATCATTCGCCTAAAAAAGTTCGATCGTTTTGTGGTCACGTAGCAAATAATCTAACTCAACAAAAATTGCATTTGCTCACCAGACGCGTTCTAATGACAAGAGTAAAACTGTAGCGCACTGCACTCATATTGAAAACATTGCCACGTTCTTCTGTATGTCGATTCATCAAGCAAAATGCAATTTCGCTTCATAGTCGATCATTTGCACGAACAAGATAGGCACGTACAAATATTTAATTCGCCACTCATCGTGAGTATGTGTTCAAATTTGCACTCGCAATCGGCAATCGGCGGATGCGGAAAGCAACCGCAGACTCGAGATAGTTATGCACGTCATTTGCATAAATCTCATCATCATATTTATTCTTCCTAATATCCCTAGCGTCCAAACCGACAAACATACGCATACGTCTCTTCCGTTTGGTGCGTGTGTGTATATAATATTGCCGAAATCTCATCGAGATTCTCTCGTATTTGATGAGGGCACACATTTGCATAACGTCACACGACACTAGCACGCACGAGTGTCTGCCCATTTTCTACCAACAGACCGCTTCGCATTATCTCACCGGTCTCTCTTTGTGCTGGCGTGCCAATTGTCTGCATGCCATCGTTCGTCCACGCTGAATTATTGGAAATTATGATAAACATTTTCATGTGGAATTTGTGCGTCGAGAATAAATTGCGCCCGAGTGACGCGATGAACGTGCTGGGAACAGTGCGAACGTGGCGACATTATTATGCGGACCGGAATTTGTTTGTTGCACAGACAGAATGTTGTTGCAAGTCAGTCGCAACAACATTCGTCCCAAGTATACACCGTTCGTTGGACTCGAAAAACATTATTTTATATGGCTTTTCGACCGCGACTGCCTCGACTACGCCTCCTGCGTCAGAGCGCATTGTGGAATCGCGCAAGTTGGTATTGTTAATGGAATGCGAGAAGTTTTATCTAGTAACAAATTTGGCTGCGAGGGGAACCGAAACGCTCGATCATACCGACGTATCGCAGATGGGAACCGTTTTGACTTGGCTGGTCATGTGGCACAATTAGAATGTATATTTTTATGGAGCTATTTATTCTATCTGCCAGCCAAGGGCAAGGGCAAGGGATATTAGAGAGTGACACGGTAATGTTCGCAGGTGGCGGCCATTTTTTAACAACCCTTATTTTACTGACATTTGGATATTATGTGTCTTTTATCAAACTATTCCAATAAATATAGACTCTTATACAAAAGTTATAACCCTATATGTGTTTTTTGTGTTTTCCTATCGATATATAGACTCTTATCGTCTATTGACTCTTATACAAAAGTTATAGCCTTGTATGTTTTTTGTTGTGTTGATACAATTAATCCTCAATCAATGCTCATGGGAATTTTTCAAGATATGGTATGATTGACTTCTAAGCGATATTTACCGTTTAATTCGAATAATTTGTCTTCGAACGAACGATTAGATGGGGGAAATTTCTTACATATTTATTCATATAACTTTTCCAAATTTGCTTACGCCAGCAACCCGTTTATTCCTGAATGCATACAATCATCAATCGCCTATTAACAACGTTGTGACATGTCAGCTGCGCTCTGCGAGCTTATTTATGTTGGGTTTTTGCTTAGACCTCGTACGCTGATTAGTTTCACCGGTGTTAGCGGACCGCATAATTGCGCTTCTGTGTCGTCGTCCCCAAGAGACACCGCACACCGCTGACAACGAACGGGCATATTCGTGGGCAGACATTGGGATCTTGAGATGTTGAGTTACGAAATTTCTAATCGCCGTTAATTGGAATGTCACCAACGCGGCGTGCGCTCATTATTTATGCGATGCAGAATGTTACGGCCAATCTGGTTTTCTACAGGAACATTACACACGTTTGATGCTCCATACGTACACACCGTTGTTGGGCGGTGGCACTTAATCAATCAAAAAGTCAATCAAGTGGGTGTTCATACGGAATTTGATTCCGAGTATAAATGTGCTAGACGTCATCGTTCTTCTGTGTGTGTATTTATGATGTATATGTACCGTGTGTCTGTGCTCGGACTCGCTCTCTTTTATGCGCCCGAAATACCCTTATGCCTTCTTCACAATGCGTCTATATAGCACACAAAACAGCTGAACAATTTTTATATTCATCGGAATTTATGTTTATGGCAGGGAGAAACAATCACATGCTCAGCACACTTATCTGGCAGGGAGAGAATGAAATAAAACACAAAACGTAGCACAAAAAAACAAATGTAGCCAAATTATGTTTTGATTGGTACGCTAGCTCGAGATCATATTAAAAATAGTTTCATTCCAAAACCTCCCCCATCTCGCCTAGAATACGTATTGTACGTGTTCAATGGGTTTACCAGTGATTCAATTTAAAATATATGTACGGAAGTCGCATTCTCAGACTAGCGAACAGTTTAGTTCAACATTTCCGAGTCGACTATTTTCTGGTTTGTGTCTGTTTTAATAATTGCCCAATATTACCTTATCAGGGCTTAATAAAGGTTTGTTTTCTTATTCAACGAGTCAATGTTCACACCCTCCAGATTTTTGAAGCCTCTTATAAATTGTTGTCCGAGAATACCACAATCTACTACTTTAATTTCTCAAAAACTATTTTTTTAAACGATAAAATTGACATGAGTTTTACAAGGACCGTGACGTCGGACACAGGGCGGATAAAACGAAACGTATTGCGTTTTAAACATAGGTTACGAATTAAGCGCTAACATGTACTATAGTATGACCGTCTAATGATGGAACGTCTCAATCATCATCTGTTGATAGGCACCAGTATATCAATCAATCTCAATAAAGTAATGGTATTATGGAAACTATAATGCTACATATGAGAAATTCGAATCGTTGGCGGCACGGCACGGAACATGTTATGCATTTAGTTTGTTCAACAAAAGGCGATTAAAATCAACTAGCACTTAAACTTCCACACACGCGCACTCCGTTCACCGTCCGTTTCTGGTGCGCGCTATCCCTTCGGTGTGTTCATGAATCATTAAATGAATGATATTATCGTGTTCAAACGGACGTTTTGATCGTACACCCGAGTAAATGTGAAAATATGTACGCACTTGTGAACATCAACCCTGCATTCTGGCGGAGCAGGCGCTCATTTTCGTGTTTCTGCGAGTGTCTAGTTGCACTGTGTTGCAGTTAATTAAAATTGAATTTATTATATGCACGCACACACAGCAATCTACCTGATCCGCGTGAATTTTCCATTATTTCCCTTGCGAATCGGCGTCGAGTCGCGTTCCGTCGTTTGGTCTGTGTTTGCTGGTGCGCGTGCATGTGTAAATATTATTATTATCCACTGCTCCACTCCGTCCGTCCACGACAGCCACCGGAGATGATGCCTGGCCGCGTGTTCATTTTTAATTAGCCTGCGTTGCTGCGCGCATAATATCAAGACGGAAATTATACAATTGAATTGGAAACTTTTGCCCGCGGCGGAGCCTGGCTCTTTGTGTGCTCTCTCAACGCTGTAACCCGTTGGCTCGGGAACGCCGTCACGAAATCGCGTTTGCTGTTATTATGGAGGAATAAAAACCAGTCAACAGAAACTCGGAGAACTTACCGCACGATGGAACGCTGCCGGGGTTCGTTAAGCAATTGCTCGCAACGACTATGCAAACAAGGTCGTAATACGCGGTGGAGAACAAGTCGTGGAACGATTCGGACCAATTGTCCGTGCATGTCTCGTCGTGCACTAACTATCCCAATCGCCAGTCTTGCTTAGAATTTCGTCTTTTTCATAGGAATACGTTCTTAATTGATTCGTTTGCAACTTGTTATTTGAATTATCGCATACATTATAATATTAATTGTTGAATATGTTGCTCTACGCGTAGACACTTAATTGATTGTAGAACATGATTGTAGAACATGCCGGGAGTGTCTATAATCTATATTTCGTTGAAAAACGCCAGACGATAAAAACGAAATTATTTATTATCCGAGTTGACGATCGTAAATTATAAGAAGTAAGTATAAGTATGTATAAGTGGTAGAAAATAGTTAGCACATATCAGTGTCGAAGCATTCTTCGGTTGTATTTTGAATAGGTCTGCAAGTCTGCACACGAGCTCGCCAAACGAAGCGACCACCTAGCCAATCCGATTTTTCGCAACACCGAGCCATTAGACACACATTACGGAGCCACGCCAACACACGTACGAACACGCACGTATGGTTACGTATAATGTGTAATGAGCTGAGATAGCACGTCCACGCAAAGCTCTGTCGATCCACCTCCGCGCTCCGCATTGATTAAGTCAGTCCCGCTGGCATTGTGTGTGTCCGTCCTCGCCGTTTCTGGTCCGTTGCCGGTTCGGACGTAACATTCACTTTTATCGGTGTGGCACAACGGTTTTGGGTAATAAGGTCATTAAGATAAATTCGCCCCCAAAACGACCGAGCCACGTGTTGTGTGTCTATCGAAATAAGTGCACACTCTTTTGCTGGCTGCTGCTTCTGTTGCTGCTGCTGCTGCTGAGTCAGATTGCCATCGGCATGACCATTACGGTTATTGCTCCCCGAACGCAGCGCAAATACAGTCCGATTTACGTACACTCAGACACACACGTTAAGTACCCCACATCTGAATAAAGACCAGCATTTTAATTCCCAATCAAATTCAAACACTAAACAGACATTGCTAATGCATCGAGTAACTACAGAATAACAAAAAAAATGTAATCACTCCTTCGAGCCGGATTTGAACCAGCGACCTATGGATGACAGCGTCGTTTTACCTCTACAGTCCACCGCTCTACCAACTGAGCTATCGAAGGTCTTGATCGATGGCGCCCAAGTGCCGGTCAGACGGCCAGCTACGCGATTACGCACCGCTGGCAGAGCTTTGAAGTCGAGTGCGCAGCAAGGGTGCTGCATCGCTCGATTGCGTAATGCTGCGCGCATCTTCAGAGCAGGGCTGTATTGTGGTTTTTAGGGTACTGACATTTAATAGGGCCCACAAAAACTGAGGCCATAAAATTTTCTAAAAATCTACAAATACCTACTTCTGAGAACCAAAATGTATCTACAGGTAGTTTGACATTTTTCGCGATATTAAAAAATATGTTTATGTCTCTCAGAACACGGACCAGCCCGGAAAGTTCAGACACTTTATGAATTCAATTCTTCACTAAAAAGGACCTGAATTACTCGTTGCCCTGCATGAGAACTGTCAGTTTGTATTCTCGCTAATGAGACTTCGTTCCATCACACAATTTTAAAAAGCGTGTCTTTTCGCGAGTGAAGCCCGCTAAACTATATAAAGTGAATACCAAAAACACTTGTAATCCTGGCTGCTGGCCGATGCCCAGTTGGCCATGCCCTAAAAACTGTCCTGCCTCAGAGTCGCGGAACTCAGCGCACACAGTTTTTACGGTCATAGCCACAGCGATGATTTATTCAACGGTCTTGCAAGTGCGATGTTCACCGTGAACATGCGGCCACAGCGCCACGACCTGCCCCAAGCCCAGACATCCCAGACACTCGACGTGTCGACCGTCGCCGTCGTCATTCAAATTCATGTGAACACACACTTGGGGTGTGGTGTTTGGGTGAGGAAAACTTCTCCACAACTGCTACGAAAAGTTCAGCCAACGCATAGAACTTAGCTCCGTACTCCAACTTTCAACAAGTCAATTCTGGTTTAGTGGCCAATGTTCACACACACACACACACCACACATACACTCGTGTTGATTCTGGGGTGCGGCGTTTGCGTTGCATCTCATTTCTGTTGCACATTTCGCACAACGGTGCTCACCCACAAGCATTTTTATGGCATTTCGAAAGTTTTCCTTTCCACACGAATTTCATTATTTTCCACAACCGCGCTGCTGCTGCAGTCGGAGACGAGCCACGCGTTTAGTGTTGATGCGAGCGTGTTGGGCGTTGGGCAAATGTTTGTGTTGACTGTGCTGGCTCCCAACGGGCAGACCCAATAAATGTGGGAGTATGAACGAACGAGTTTTTTCCGCGTCTGAACACTATCACATAGATTCAACATGTTAAACATTTGATGTTATGGGTGTTGTTGAGTGTACACGACGATAATGGACCCCCTGAAGCCAGACCCCGGTGTCTTGCATTCCAACGCTGCTGTATAATTAAGGAGCGAATTTTGCATAATTGGAGTGTGGCAAATGTGGATGGCGCACCTGTGCATGTCTCGTGTTCGTGTATTTATTCTAATTAGAGCGTGCATCTTTATATTGCACATTTCTTGCAATGTCCGAATCTATTGAGTTATCAAATTGCTCTAAGGCACGATTTAATGTCCATAGTGGATTTTTTAGTGACTGGGTTTTATGCATCGTGTAGTAATGTAGTTTATGTAATTGTAATTGCTACACCAAGATCACATTGTTGCACCTCTTAATATTCATGCTGGTCTCGAAACATGTCTGTTTATTCTAGTCGAAACATCCTCCCGACAAAATGTTGGTACTTGATTAAACTTATCGTGGTCGCACCGCTGTGCCAAACTAAGGTGTACCGAACCCCGAACAATGTAGGAACTTCGACATACGTACAAATGGCTGGAGTGAAGTTGAGTTGTACGGGTTATACGGAAAGCAATAATAATAATGCACAATAAATGCTATGCTACACATATTCGATGATGCAACTCCATAAGACACTATATTCCTGAATACCATCTCATGTCTGGTGTTGGTGTACGGAATACTTGAAAGTTGAATCAAGTAATCAAGTAACACTCTGAATTCGCAGCCGACACCGTGGGGATGTAGCTCAGTGGTAGAGCGTTCGCTTTGCATGTGAAAGGCCCCGGGTTCAATCCCCGGCATCTCCAACGAATGTTTTTTGCATTTAACACACATTTTCATAATACATAGTGGCTAATGAAATATTATTCATGTACATTTTAATCTTTTCGACAGAATGATAAAGATGCCGTTTTTACGCACATTTCTGAATTGCGTGCATGGTGGATATAGTTGTATGCGGAATATATCTACACATGAAGAACACTACTCTACTTATCGCATATTTGTTTTGCACTCCAGCATTTGCTCACATTTTTAGTTTAGTGTGAGAATAGTGTGCGCATTATTAGGCATGCGAAAGCGATCATTATGCATATGCACGCACATACTATCACATTATCACGACAGCTACACGTTTGCACGCGGCACACAGGTAATTCGCACACAGGTGAACGTGCTGATCTTATATGGCGCAATTTCAGGTATCGTCCAAACTGGGGATGTAGCTCAGTGGTAGAGCGTTCGCTTTGCATGTGAAAGGCCCCGGGTTCAATCCCCGGCATCTCCAGAATCCTTTTTGCACTCACCGGTGAACATTTATTATTCCATATGTCACACCACAACTACACGCTCTCCAACTAGGACCAACGAGGCAAGACATCATGATATGCAGGAAAACTGTCGAATGCATTCCACAACATATCCGCATACATGATACATTCGGACACTTGGAAAGTAATGCACTTCAACCGTACACTTCTATGCAAATATCTCTCAGCGCACACTCGATGGCGTACGCATTGCGCCCATTAAGCCTCCGTTCCCAAATCGGCCAAAAGCGGCGAAATTGCGCGCTCCGATTTATATTTGAATGCGTTACGCGCAGAGCTGGAAAACTAGAGACGAGTAAATCAACGAATGAAACTACCAGCAACGACCGTATGTAAATAAATTTCGGCCAACGTCTTATCGACATGTTGGAAGCGTTTGGACCCATTCGTTAGTCTTTCTGCAAAACTGCGAACGTCAAAGACACATTCCACCGTACACTATACGCACAGACGCCAAGGCCAACCGCAATATCATTATGCTGAAATTCAGTGTGTGGAAAAATATTTTAAATATCAGAAACAGCTGGTATGGTCTTTTCATTTCATTTCATTCATTTGATATTTGCGACGCAAGAGATCAAAGTGATCATGGTCGCTTCTTATCTCTATGCTCGAATTTAAGCACACCATCACCACCACAATTGCGCCTTCAATCGGGTTGCTATCGCATTCGAAATGGCATGGCAACGTGACAATTGCAAGATTGCAAGCGTATTGTTGTGCATGGACATTATTTGCATGTACGACCGCACTCGAACCTGTTTAACAGGTGCTCGTCATTCAGCTACGATGCACACTACATGCCCGCTGGACATAACACTAGTTTATGGCCGCCGGTCGAACAATGCGAAATCACTTACTGCATGCATGCGCTCTCGTCGTTGGTTGGTCATTTGAATGATCACGTGAGCATGCGTGTCTGCGAGCACACATTGAATGAAACACTCAACCGCTGACTCCGCTGCCCTCGCTCCATTGGGTGCACTCCACACACATACATAAAAAAATACAAACACTCGAACACGTTGGGACCGATGCAATATGTATACATCAAATCGATGTACTTTACATTCAAAGCAATATGTAGTGTGATAGGTGTAGTAGGACTGACACTCGAAAAGCTATACACCTAAACCTCCTATAACACGGTAGTGTTATAGCAAAACCGTGTTTTAAAAGACAAGGAGCCCATACAAAAACAGGGAATACGTTCCAAGCTGAAAAAGCAGACCCAAAACACCCTAAATGCTTCGTACATCAGTTAACACGAAAAAAAATACACTCAAATTTAAATAAACGTCAAATAATCCTCGCGCATGACATTACAGCATCTCCAGTCTTCAGATCAGAACTGACCGGCCAAACATTGCATAATGTGCACGCACACACATGCGCGTGTGAATAGGGAAACGGGATGTGGGAGATATGCGAGTTTATGATGTTACACTGATGAATGTCATGCTCATTCCAACAAATATTGTATGAATGATTACAATGTATTCTGAATGCGGTGTGGAGATTGAGTTATTCTCATCAACACGTTGGTTTCATGCGAACAACGCAGACACTCTCCCTAGCAATTAATCTGCCGGCACAGTGCGGCATAGTGCGAAATAGTGCCGAGATTAGCACTAGGCGAACAGACCGAAGATCCAGTGCGTAGAACCGTTCGCCTGGATTTCGGTGTGACTAATCGACTTGCGTAAAACCGTATACGGTCACACAATCATCAACGTACGCAAATCACATACATCGATTGTAAAATTTAACCACCAGCGTGTATATGTGTAGTGAACACGAATTTCCATTGGCAATCGGCCAAAGCATAGCCATCACCATAACAGTTCGCACCAAGCAAAGCATATTTATGATAGAGTGCAGTGCATGTGTATGTGAATATTAGCGAGGGCCTCGTTTGATACTCACACACACACGCACACATAGGTCACGGACTGCCGGCGTTCGGTGCAAACTGACGAAATATGCACTTAAACGCACACGCACGCAGGGCTGGCATAATATCACAAAACACTTCGATTGCACTGTGCATACATGTACTATGCATATGTAATAATGTACCCGTTTGTAGTTCCCGGGCATTCCTGTTTAATTGTGACTAACACACAATGCGTATTGCACACGTGCACCGACAACCCATCTGCACGCGCACGCGTGACGCATCCGTGCAGTGCGCACAGTGCGCTGATGGCATTCTGTCCTGATGGGCACCATGATCAAAGGACATAATTTCCCCATTTATGTGTGACATTACATGCAGAACGCATTGGGCGCGAACGCGTTTAATAGGAAACCATTAAAATTGCACCCAACCAAATGAAACGTGTGTCGTGAGCATGCATTGTTGCACGGTTGGGCCATGTACGTATATGTGGTGCATTATATGCATATTATTATTATGCTGGACGGGCGGGCATTTGTCTCCCGTCACGTTATGCTTGATTGTGAGGTGCTCATAACGCCCGAACGAATTGGTCGGGCATTAATTTGTGTCGAGTCCATGGAATAATGGTTCGATTTCACCACTCCCGGAACATCTTTAATTAAAAAGTCACGGATTCGGAAATTGCATTGTTTAGTATGATTTTTTCAAAATCATTCTCTGGTGCCATTACAGAAATTTCAATACTGCGATAGATCTTTTGATCTGGGAATGCGAATTGAACGAGTAGAAGAACAAAATGAAAATATCACTTTGGTCCAACGGTGATGGAATCGCTGCCCCCATCCCCAAATGCATCTAAGGTGGTGTGTGCGTGTGCGAGCGCGAATGTGTGCTTGCATGTCTCCGCATAAAGCCACAATGCTCAACACAGAGTCATCGCTGCACAACAAAGGAACCATTTTCTGAGCTGCAGATTATGCCGTCCGCTCAATGCCAGTTATGCAAAATGCACTTACCCACACTCGCGCGCGTGATGTGGACATTTGGACGTTTCGAATATATTCTATACTTCAGTATGTCGTTCGTAGTATTTGTGTGTGCGTCCGTACGTGCATCCGTGTGCGCATTATAGTGGACTCAGTTAATGCAAGCACACAACATCCGTGCGAACAGGGATGCGCTTACACACGTGGCGAGTCACAATTACGACAACATGCACACGGCACACGGACGCGGACGCCACTGAGGCTGTGATATGTCACTTGCCTGCGAAATTGCGTCACCATCGCAGTCGTGTCTTTGGCGCCGTTGGCATCCGGGAGTCCGGGGTTGTGCCGAGTAAATACGCACGTACTGCGCAAACGACGAAACCAAATTGTTTTGCGCAAATGCGTATTAGCCGTAACGCCAGCAGTCGTCGCAGTCGTGGCTGTAATGAACGTGCAAGTGACTCTACTTCGCAGTAAGCGCATTGTGTGTGTTGTGTGTTTACTTGATCCTGCTTACACATCCACATCACACAGTGAAGTCAAACACGTACGCAAAGACCATTCCGCGTTGCATCGGTGATCGATGTGCGTCTGAGCTCGTGTTTCGTGCTTCAAGCTAGAGCAGATTAAACGGTAAAATCCGGCAAAAGGTCTCGAACACATGATCAAGGTCCGGAAATTCAGCGACAAATATAAAGCGTTTAAGGACCATAAAATAGGGAACAAATATGAAAAAACTTCAACGTGAGCAATTTGATTTCCCAAACGAACTTTTCCGCTATTTATGTTCTTCTTATAGTTGAACATAGGCCAGTATGGAATTTGATTCTCCTTTATCCTTCATTTCGCACTTGCAAAACTATTCTAACTATTGCGTTAATCGTCACGGGCGACATGCGCCTTAAGACGGCCGACTTTGTACTACCATTGTACAACATACAGTGTATTCCAGCTTACTTATTAGTTAGACACCGCAGCAACAACGTAGCGCTCTGGAACGGCTGACCAAATGTGTCAAAGCCACATTCCCAGCGCAACAGAGCATCAACGTTGCGGTGCGCACATTCAACCGCATATGATGTGGTCGTTTCCGACATCGCGGACTCGCAGCATCCCCCAGTGAAGTCTAACCGCACATGCACAAACACATGCAAATGCCCAGATGCTGTGATTGTAAGTCACCTTAAGGCGCATATGGCACACAACACGCAGATTCGCGTCCGTCGCACATGGCTACGCACAGTTTATGTGAACATATTTCGCACCGTAATCGTGCACACTGCGCTTCCCTCGTTGTGATGGACATTTGTAATCCATTCACCCCCATATCCATATACCGACTCGACGGTATAGCGTACGAACATGCCTAGGAATGAATGTTCCATGCTCGAAGCGTACACCTTGCGAAAAAAACGTTTTTATGTACGTAATCGCGGATAGATGTCGACATTCGGAATTTTAAAAACGTCCAAGTTGTACGAACGGCAAATGACCATCAACACGGCAAGAGTGTATGGAATAAATATGCTTCAGGTAAAAAGTGTGATTACATAGATTGGGACTAACGGGCTTATGTCCCGATCGATTTTGTGCTTCGAGGATTTAAAGCAATCTTCGAGAAAAGACTATTTCTTCAACCGCCTTTCGCATTTTGCGGCAAAAAAACCGCCGCAAAAGTTATGATAACCCGACAGCAGAATTGGTTAGCATCTGATAGATTTTCGCAATTAGACGATAAATGAACGACTGACTGAATATCCAAAAAGCCCAACATGCTATGTCAAGATGAAACCATGTACGTAATTTTATCAATTTAATCAGTGTTTCAGCATATACAAACAAATTAGATCCCGGTGTGAGCGCGCTCGAATCGCAAGCACTCGCGATGTGCGGATGCAGCCACTAAGCTGCGCTTGCATCGAAATTGGCTTGTCAGTGTGTACCCTAGCGAATACGCCCGAATTAATGCTCATTGAAACGCAAATCCGTCGCAAACGCTATTAGCATGCGGTTGAACGTGCAGCTCTACAATACAAAAGCTCCCTGTTGCAAACAACAAGCGAATTGAGTCGACTGTGTTGTCGACATGTTGTCGTCATCGTCGCATTCGTCAGTCGTGCGATTGGTTAAACTAACCGAATTTTTGCGGTTGACGGTTGGGCGTGTTGGAGTTCTGCCGAGTGCATCATCATCAGCTCGGCTCTGGCATGAGATTTGGCGAGCTTCGAACGGAGAAGTTAACGCGCTTGTTATTCACTCGAGTGCAGCGGCTGGATACACGCACACTGTGTCTGTTGTCTGTTCAATTGATTGAAAACAAATTCAATGCCGCAATGCTTATTGTCGGAGCAGGACTGGGATTTACAAATTCCGAATATAATACGTCACACGCGTCACACGCGTTTTCTGCAATGTGACTCTGGAATGTGGAGCACATCTGCTACGAACACACTCCGCTGGCAACGGTTGTCGGTAAAATTGCACATACTACATGGGCTGATATGTATCGGGAGAAATAGGGAAGGAACAACATTTTTGATAAAGGCAAAATGTATTGTTGGTCATAATCATCTTTCAGCCAGTCAAACAAAATCTTATACTCGTACTGTCATTAGTTTGGAAGATATGGTCTTAATTGTAACTCGCGGTTTGACATAACCTAACATATGGTGAAGAAGTTATTTAAAGTCTTATTAAAGCACTGATTTCTGATAGGTAGAAGGGCCGCTGGAGCCAAAACATGTCTTAAGAAATTGTTATCTGGGGTCTGCCCTAGCCGAAATTAAATTTGACAATTTCGTAAACTGTTCTGTACCTTCCATTTGGGCACCGAAGATGATGCGCGCAATGGACGCATACATTTTGCAGTTCCTGACGAAAACTTCTATAAGTCTACCAAATAATTCCAGTATTCGGGAAGGATGGAACCTGGAGATTGCTGATACCCTAAGGTTATATAACAAATATATTTACATATCGTGCATATGTTTTTGGATATGCGAGAGCTCTTTGCGGAGAGAGTGCCGCAGAAACTCAAAACTCACAATCGACCAAATCGACCAAAAAGCCAAAATAAATGATTTGGGACTATGAATTGTGGTTCCATGGGCGTATTTGGCCCTCAGCGACTATGTTGTATTTCCCAAATAAAAATAATAGCTCCAGGGAAAGATTGAGGCAGTAAAAATCTAGATAAAAGAGCGTTTTGCAAGGGTGAGCGACGAATACTTTTTGAAGGTGATCGAAATGTTGTAGGACCGTTGATTTAAGGCTATCGAGCTAAATTGAAACTATGTAGAAGAATAAATTTCAACATAAATGTTGGTCCTTCCCTATTTCTCCCGATACTTATCAGTCCATGTAGTATGTATGATTCTCAATCAGGGTAAATATCGTGCATTGTACAATGTACAACATAATTTGACGCCCAACTTGTTCGAGTTGTGTTGTATAATGTAACACACACACACACACACGATAACAACATTGTGCAACAATCGCCCGAACTTTATAAACAGCTACTAATCCGAGCCACACATGCGTGGTGTGTTACTATCTATCGAACAATTAAATCGACGCCGTCGTCTGAAACCAACAACCTGGCAATCATGCGTAAGACATGCAAAATCTGAGCTCGGATGGTCGGCTTAAATATTTCAGTAATCACGACTATGTGCGCACAACGTGTGTACGATAATGTCCGCGTTTGCATAATTGCAGCCGAAATGCACGTCCGTCCATGCATATATAGTTCTTTCCGCTTCGCCGACCTTTCCCACACACGGAAACACACATTGTAAATGGGAATTATATAATGATGTACGCGAGCATGCCGAATGCATTTAATCATTGTAACACGTAACACGTTTGCTCCGCATATTTGCGATGCGTTCCGATCGTCCATCCAACTGCGTCATTGCAAACTCTTTAATTTTATTAAATCGTTGCATTTCTGCCCTGATGCTGATGCTGATGCTGTTGCTGATGCTGCTGCTACTGCTGCTGCTGCTGCTGTTGGTGCTGAACTTGCTCACCAAAAATAAAACCACACTGAAACCAAAAGCCAACGCGCTCGTTTTTATTGCGACCACATGCCGACGGAGACGAGCGTGTTTTGAAAAAACGACCACCACTAGCGAACGTCCGATTCCGCTTCCATCTCTTCCGCACTTGTGTCGAACATATATCCCAGTGCAGGAGCGTATGTGGTCATCGGTAACTACACATATGGACCAACGTCGGCATCGCGGGCAACATTGATGCGGCAACGCACGGTTCATCAAACCTCGAACCTCGCACAATACCGTCTGGCACGATCATCACAATAGATTGCATGCGGGTGGAAAACAACGTTTCATTCATTTTATTCCGTCGACCACCGCCATCGCCGTCGCCCTCACCTCATCTGTGTGTTTTGTGTTTTGTGCACGTGCACGTGTGATGGTGATGTGCCCTCCACGCTGCCCAGCAATCCCGTCGCGCAAATCGTCGACATTCACTTCGCGGACGCCGCCCCGAACGGCCACGGCAACGGCAAATATGTCAATGCTTAATGTACCGTGGAATTCGCCGTTGCCGCCGCCGCCGATCTCGGGATGATGATGCATACGCTGAATAGAAACCGGGGTGTGGAGCTGTGTGTGCGCCGAGTCATACCTTATAAACTGTACGCGATTGAGAGTGAAAACCGCGTGTGTGCACATCGGCTCCGCTTCCGCACCCCTTTCGTCAAACAACGACGTCCCTACTGTTGCTGCTGCTGCGGAGTCGTGTCGAGTTAATATATTTATTGCGGACGACCTGGCCGCCTGGCGTCTACATCGCAGCAACCGCAACATCCGCACAGCCGCTGCCGCCACCTCCAATCGTGGAACATACTGTTCCTTAAACAAATAAATTTCAGTGCTAAAAAATAACGAATGAATGGATTACATCGACACTTTTGCACTGCACATTTAAGTTCGTGTAGAGTGATAATTTTTTTTCTTCTGAAAATGTATTTAAGTTTTCATAATAATTTTACGAATATTAATTGCTGGGAAATGGATGTTCAAACACAAAATAAACCTTTTCCATTCATAGTCCGATATCACGGTGACAAAAATATCGTAGGCTAATAGGGGTCAACCGGAATACGCCTAAATTCTGATCGCCTAACCGTTGATTCGCATAGGATCGATTCGCCTAATCCGCGACTCACCGCGAAAGCAACTCCCACATAGCGCGACTCGCCTTATAACCGACTCGCATAGCTCTCATATCGCCGACGTATAAATTAATTAATTATTATTATTATCT
>JANTBZ010000004.1:527149-549453 GCA_024741255.1 Exechia fusca
ACTGTTTTAACACAAGGGGGAGTTTTACTCGGGTGGAGTTTTACGACAAAATCTAGTTTATAATCCTTTGGAGTCTGTAGCCGGAGTTATAATTAGAGGGAGTTTTACGTTTTAAACCACGTTTTAATTCAATGTCATTATAGCTTAAAACAACATCTACAAATATGCTGATCAATTTTGTCACTCTGTAGTACAGTCCACAACGCATGAGAGCGAATAAAAGCGAATAATCACACACACAACATCATTCATCGCGCGCCCGTCCACTTCTGTGTGAATTAACATGCACCAAAGTCGCTCGCGCGCGCGCACAAACGAACACACAATTATCAGCAATCGTCGCATTGTCGCGCTTCGTGCCCGCAACGACGGCGGACGGCGCTACACAAAATACAATCGACACAGTCCGCTGCCGCAGCTCATCATCATCAAATCGCGGTGTCCGCCAGCTCGAGCGTGTCGGCACGAACGGAGCTAGTTATTTTTCAACGTATTTCAAAATATTGTTCTCGTTCCATAATTATGTCACGAGGCGTTCAAATGCTCTTTAGTTGCGACAAAACTGCAACCGATTTGTTCACTGAACACTCGCTACTCTACTATGTTATTTGTTCAGTTCGGATACACTGACATGCACGTACGACTCACCTCTCGAAACTGCTTCGACAAATCGTACACCGCTTTGCCCAACATCACCAGCAGAATCGACACCACCACATAGACGATGCCACCCGACGTCGACTCGGAATTGGCCACCGTCTTGCTGGTCATACCCCTGACACCAGCAGCTGTTGCGGTTACCGTTGCAGTCGAAGGCACCGGCGAAGTGGCGACGATTTTCGCAGGAATTCCGACTTCATCACGCAAGTTCTTGCTGGGTTCGTCGTCGTCTCTCGGATGCACACCAGCCGCAGTTCCATTCACCATCATCGCAGATACTACGACAACTTCATCGTCCTCGGCGGGTCGAAAGGCCAGCGCGTGCACGTCCCAGCAACGATCCGCATACTCCAGCCGCCAGTGGCGTCCGAGCTCGACTCGGCGCAGCTGACGCTCGATGGCGATCGCCTGCTGCTCGCGGTCGAGCCGTCGCTCGGCGGCCCAGCGACGATGCTCCCGGTCGCGTTGGTGCACCGACCTGTAGAAATTGAGCAGCGCCACCAGCACCACGATCGCCAGACAGGAGAAGATTTGCCGTTGGCCGTACATGGTGCGATAAGCGACGCACTTGAGACGCGAGACCGACGACGATGCCGCTGCGAAGGTATGTAAACACCGTCTGAATTGTTTGGCGATTTTATCGTCGTGAGTTTGATGGGTGTTGCTGCGTCGCGCGTGGAAATGTGTCTGCGGTGCGTGGGTGCAAGGAAAATCGATATGTGGAGACGCGTATGTGCGTATGTGCGCATATGCC
This sequence comes from Exechia fusca, assembly GCA_024741255.1. Taxonomy (NCBI): domain Eukaryota; kingdom Metazoa; phylum Arthropoda; class Insecta; order Diptera; family Mycetophilidae; genus Exechia; species Exechia fusca. The sequence continues at coordinate 528,564 of JANTBZ010000004.1, forward strand.
GCAAGACACGCGTCGAATGAGGGTGAGAGCTCGGTCATCTGTTCGGTGGTTGGGTGAATTGTGGGTGGTACGCTGGAAGGCTGCATCTGTTGCCGTCAGTTTCTCACCCTCTCGGTTTTTCCGACACACATAATCTATGGCACGTGGTATAATTGCACTCGCTCATTCTCATGCCGGCTTGGCCGTTTAGTAAGTTGGGGAATATTTATTGTTCGGTTGAATGTTGAACGATATATGCCCCTTATAATGAAATAGGGGTTGAGAATCCATACAACTGCTCTCGCACATCACCGAGGGGAAAATACTCCCTACAACTGCATTTAAATTCAACGCCGAGAAATTGCTGTTCGAAACCAAGGTCTCGTTTATTCAGTGTTTTTTATCGGATGTGCGCAACAATTGCGTTACAGAGCAGTGATAATATTGTACAAATAATAATAACAATAATAATATTTTTATTATTATGCCCAGCACAGTGTGATCGTGATCGTTAGTCGATCGCGAAATAGGTATGTGATGTATCGAAAACATGATCAATTGTACGCCAAGTGTTTACAATGGTACGCAAGCATACTCGCCTCGTAAGAGCACCGCACGCGCGTTCGTTTCAATTATTTTAGTTCGATTCGACTGTCGACCGTGTCCAATAACTGTCGTTCTCCTTCCGCAGTTCTTCTTCTCCTACCCCCCATAACTCCTTGCGCTTCTCTAGTACGAGCGAATCGCCGGCGGCGTCGTGTGCATCTCGTCGTCGAGCGTCTTATCGATGACCGGCCGGTAGTCGATTTCCACTTTGCCGCCCTGCTTGTCGTCCACCCACGCCAGCGTGTGCTTGCGCCAGTGCTCGGTGATCGGTCGCGGCGTCTGGCCCTCCAGCGGCTTCGCGTAATCGAGCTCGTCCTCGCGCGCCTGGAAGTCCTCGCGAGCGTGCGCACCACGCGACTCCTTGCGGTTCTCCGCGCCGGTGATGGTCACGATGGCGTTGGCCAGCAGATTCTGCAGCTCCAGCGTCTCGACCAGATCGGAGTTCCAGACCTTGGACCTGTGCGGATGGAAAGGGTGAGTATTTTGTTCAGTTTAATATTGAGAAAACGCGTGAAATTTAAGTTGGAATACGATTTACGTAGTTAGAAAAATAATGTTAACAAGATTCATTTAATTACTTGCCTACCGAATAACAGGCGGGCTGGAAAATTTGTATCGTTTGATAGTAGGACACATATTTCTGATAAAATTATTTGCGAATAATCAACATTGTTAAATTGAACGACAATATACGAAATTTAACATTGATAGGACTTTTCGTTCATTCGATATTTCAATTTGATTGAAGCAACGTTTTTTATTGCGAAGAACTTGGTATTGGCGTTATTCTTGTTTTGTTAAAGCACTGTTTTCTAATGGAACAAATTGCGGCCAACGCCAAAACATGAACAGAAAGTGATATATCGGTTTTGATCCAGCCAAGGATGATGCGCACTCTAGACGCCCGAATGTTGCAATTACCGTCGAAAACATAATAAAAAGCCTCAAACGAATTTCGGAAGATAGAAAAGAACGGTTGGTGGATATTTCTGATACCCTAGAAATATTTTTTTTTAATGTTTGGACATTTCTGAGATATGTTTTTGGTCATGCGAAAGCTCTTAGTAAAATGTCTGCCGCGCGAACAATTTCATCCAATATGAATAAAAAGTTGTTATGCCCAAATTCGACGAAATGGCTATGAAGCACAGCCCCATTACGGTATTATCCGGATTTGACCCTTAGTGAATATTTTATGTCTTCAGACCTCTAAATAATAATCGCTGGGAAGAGCCTCAGCACTGATGAAAAAGTTATCGCAGAAAAATACATTTCTTTAATGAAATAAAGTAAATGTCCTATACGAAGGGCATACAAAAGTTGAAAGATCGTTATTTTCCGTGTTTCGTCCTTCAATGAAATTATGTTGATTATTTAAAAAAAATCCATCAAAAATGTGTTTTTTACTAACAAACGATACGAATTTTCCAGCCCTACTGTTTAGCAGAAATTGCTTCAGTAACTTAAAACACGATATGTTTCTTTTGTAATTTCACCACTTGCCTACAAAACAGTTTTGCAGAAATTGCTTCAGAGATTTGTCAAAACGATATGTTTCTTTCGAACTTTGGATTTTTTAACATACTACTAAGCGCACCCTGAGAAAACCGTATTTTCGATATTACGAATGATCGATCGAAAAACAATGCGAATTTTTGTTTTTAATTTTTTGGGATGAAAATGATTTGTGCTCAATTTCATTCCCATTCATTGATTTTCTTTGTAATTTTCTGGTGAACAATAGAATTATGTTTTATAAACAAATCTGCAAAATTAACACATTATGCAACTTCTTGTTATCCTACGAATTGTAAAATAAGTAAACAAAATGAATAGTTCAAATTAATTATATAGGGTAGTATAAACATAACGGTTATCTGTTTTCAACTACCGATTAGGTTCAGAATTCGGAAGGACGCCTACACCACTGTCCCACTCTTCCAAACTAGTCCGATGCTCAATCCAAAGTAACACTCACTTGTCGATCACCACCACATCCTCGAACTCCTTGTAGATCGCCTTCATCTTCTGCACGCCCTCCACCAGCACCGGTCCGTCGCGGAACACCGCCGCGTGCTCCTGCATGCAGCGCTGCATCTTCAGCCGCAGATCCGCCGTCTTGATCGTGCCCTGCTTGTGCGCCAGCCGATCCAAATTCGCCACCGACTCCTCGCCCGCATTGTCCTTCACCTCCGGCACCGGCTCACCAGGCTTGTGCTTGGCCGCAATCGTCAGCGCCACGCCGCGACCGAACACCACCAGATCCAGCAGCGAGTTGGCGCCCAGCCGATTGGCGCCGTGCACCGACGAACAGGCGGCCTCACCGGCCGCATACAGACCCTTCACCAGCTGGTCCTTGCCGTCGCAGTCGATGGTCAGCGCCTCGCCGCGATAGTTCGTCGGCACGCCGCCCATGTTGTAGTGCACCGTCGGGATGACGGGAATGGGCTCGCGCGTCACATCGACGCCGGCAAAGATCATCGCCGTCTCGGAGATGCCGGGCAGACGCTGGTGCAGCTGGTCGGGCGGCAGATGGTGCAGCTGCAGGTGCACGTGATCCTTCATCGGTCCGATGCCGCGGCCCTCGCGGATCTCGACGGTCATGGCGCGCGACACGACGTCGCGACTGGCCAGATCCTTGGCCACCGGGGCGTAGCGCTCCATGAAGCGCTCGCCCTTCGAGTTGACCAGATAGCCGCCCTCGCCGCGGCAGCCCTCGGTGATCAGACAGCCGGCACCGTAGATGCCGGTCGGATGGAACTGGACGAACTCCATGTCCTCGGCGGGCAGGCCCTGGCGCAGCACCATGGCGGTGCCGTCGCCGGTGCACGTGTGCGCCGACGTGCACGAGAAGTAGGCGCGTCCGTAGCCGCCGGTGGCGAGCACGGTGCTGTTGGCGCGGAAACTGAGCGGTGGAGGAGCAAAGAGGGAGGAAACGACGACGAAGGTTAGTTGACGCTCAAGATTATTTTAACTAACACCTGAAATGCAGTGTTTTTGGGTTGTTTCTTACACAATTTGGTTAAAGTTAAACTTATAACTTCAACCAAGGCCCAGAAGTTGAGGGAAAATCCCGTTTTTTTTCTGTTCATCCTACAGAACATTTGAAACCAGTTATGCGTCACGTTTCCGTACGATTAAAATGAACTATATATACTTGTTATCCCCTTTTTCCCCCTTTTTGCCAATTTTTAGACGTTAGGCCCTTTTTTCATTTTTTTTCCTTTTTTCCCTTATCGCCACTATTTTTAGACCCATTTTTGCCTTTTTTAGGCCCTTTACAAACTCTGCAAGTTTTCATCTAATTGCATACTGGTGAATGTTTTCTGTAAACATAAATCGCAAATAAGTTCTTTGAAAAAAATATTCGAATGCGAATTAGTATTATCCAAGCAAATAATGTGCTTAGGGCGATAATTGCATGAAGAACCAATTTCAAGTCGTCTTTCAACCGTTTTTTACGACATATCATCGAGAAATCATGGTTTTTAGATTCTTTTTTTTGTTTCAAGACCCTTTTTCACTGTTTTTAGTCACTATTTCAGGGCCCTAAACGTACTTCATTAGGCCCTTAGTTCCGGGCCTTGATAATAACTAATAACACTGAACCTAAAAAATTGCGTCATGAACTGAACTTTTCAGAAGTGCTTTGATGTTCTAATGACATAACTAGACAGAAAATAGAGGTCCAAGGTAGGCCTACGAAAATATAGGAATTTGTTGATTTTTTTAAATATTGTTTTTACATTACACTGGTCAGCCGCCCATCAAATGGAAGTTTATGCATGTGAATATTGTTTTAACCCTATTTTAATAGTTTCACGATACAAATAAATTCAAACAATTTTGGACAGCTCACCAATGTCAACAAAACTACATCTTGAGATTCAAATATTTTGTTCCCAAAAAAAATGTCGCTAACAAAAAAATCAGAACAATTCGATGTTTAGCTGCAATTATCTTTGAAATCTCTCCACAGATATTTCGATGTTTTAGCAATAAATGCGCCAGATTTCAAGCGACTAGACAAAAGAAAATTTAACAACAAAAATGGTTCGAATGATTTGTTCTATTCATTGTTTTTTCTCACTTTTTTCATATTTATCACAATTATTCAAAAAAGAATTAAAGGACTATAACTTCGAATGCCTACCTGAACCTGAACCCTCAATTTTCTGTCCAGTTTTGTGATCATGAGATCGAAACACTTTAGAAAAGTTAAAGCAAAAGGCTGTAAAACGGCTGCTACCCGTTGCAATCGCTAAAAACAATTTTCTACTACAGAACGTCGTGTCTTGAGTTTGCAGTCGGGAATTCCCGGGAAGGAATTCCCGTTTCCCGGGAAAATGCAAACTCTAGTCGTGTCTTATTGGATTTATAAATATATACTATGCAAACGGGTAATCTAGATTATCTGTATGGTAGCGATAATGCAAATACTATTGATTTATAATCCTGCTGTTATCATCACTATCACCTTTCATCATCACCGTTCATCATTACTCATTACTCTTTCTCATTACTAGTTACTAATTACTGATTACTCACCGATGAATCGACCCATCCTCCAGGCACATCGCGATCACGCCCTTGCACTCGCCATTCTCCATGATCAGATCCATCGCAAAGTACTCCACAAAGTAATGGCAATCGTAGTTCAGCGACTTGCCGTACAGCGTGTGCAGCAGCGAGTGACCGGTACGGTCAGCGACCGCACAGCACCGATGCGCCTGGCCGCCCTTGCCGTAGTCGTAGCTCTGGCCGCCGAACGCGCGCTGATAGATCTTGCCCTCGGTGGTGCGCGAGAACGGCATGCCGTAGTTCTCCAGCTCGGTGACGGCCTTCGGTGCCTCGCGCGTCATGTAGTGAATGGCGTCCTGGTCGCCCAGCCAATCGCTGCCCTTCACCGTGTCGTAGCAATGCCACTTCCAGTTGTCCGGTTCCATGTTGCCCAGAGCCGCGTTGATGCCACCCTGTGCGGCAATCGTGTGCGAGCGCGTCGGAAACAGCTTGGTGATGACGGCGGTCTTGAAGCCCTCGGCGACCAGGCCGAAAGCGGCCCGCAGACCGGCACCGCCTGGTGGGGATGGGTGAGCAGATTAGTGTTAGATTATTATCGATAAACTAATTGCAATTCGCAGGTACTTACCGGCTCCCACGACGATCGCATCGAAGGCATGGTCGACCACTGGATACTCGCCGGAAATGGCGTCAGTCTTCACCTGCGCATTGTGCTGACCGTTCGAGTAGTGGAGGCCTCGTGACGACGACGTGGTGGCTGCCGAGGCGGTCAGCTGATGGCGGCGGCGGAAGGGGCGGATGACGGGGGTGAGAAACAAATTGCACATTAGAATACCAAAACAAACGTCATAGCAATCAGTGCAAAAACTCATTCATCCCTTCGCTGCGCGCATCTCGATCGATGGCGGTGCGCCAAATGCGCAATTGTCGTGATGACGTCCACATTTTTCATACCCATTTCGGAATTCTCATTTATTCATCGAAAAACACATTCGACAGCCAAAAGATTTCCATTATGTATATGCGTTTTATATATGAACGCGCGCGGCGAGCTCTCGATTCGTTATGCAGTTACATAACCCACACTCACACATGCACGCACGCATATATATTCACGGCAAAATAAGAAAAACAAACACACACGGCGACGATCGACGAGGAGGCTTACCATTTTCTGCGCCGACTTGGCCAGCGAGGCGGAGGCGCGCGTAATTGCACTCATCGTGTGCGGGTGCGTGGGTGGTTCTTCAGCAGACGAGGGTTTGTTGTTCGGCGGCGACTCGAACGGCGAAGGTGTCGCGGTGTTCGGGTAGTATTATTTCTGCTGTGCGGGTACTGGTAGATACTACTACAGAGCACACCACAGGTACGGCGAACGTGCGATACGATTCTGAATTCTGCGAACGGCTGAGGCGCGAAGCCCGAAAGATGAAAAGCAGTGCGCGGCGCTCCGAAGGGAATGCTTTTCTTCCGAGAAAACACCAGCATGGCAGCCCTGGTGAGAACGTCAGATTGGCAGTTTTGGAATTGGGTGGTGTGGGTAGTAGAGGGTTTGTTTGCCTTATATTTAAATTGCGCTGTTGCCATTTTCGGGTCTGTAGAAATTATAATAAAAAACGTAACGAAGCGAAATTGAAATATTTTTGTATTTATTTATTTATCGAACATGTTGGTTGTGGCCGAAGTGGATGAGTGTCGCGACACCTTCGCCACAGGTGCTGTAGGCGCTCTGAAAAAATAGTAGACCTCATCAAATCATAGGTTTCACAATATAATTATAATCTCTACCGAGTTCTTACGAAAATCTGTTTTGGTACGTGACGTATATTTTTAATCGTGCTGCTGACTAGGCACTTTACTTTTGAAGGTGGAAAGATGTTTTAAGGAATATTCAGAAATGTCAAAATCGGATGTTAGTCGTTTATCTTCAAAGTTAAATCTATCAGTCCATATAGTGAAGACAAATTGGCGGTATTCATAATTTTCTCAACTAGAAAAATATTCGCGTGATTTTGTTCTATACATGTTTGCACTTTTTCACTAATTTTTACTTTTGTTGCAAATATACACTAGTAAAAAAAATGACTATGTTCAGCTCGGTTCAACATGCTCGATGTGAACTCGATCTGAATGTTTATCCCCCATACCAAGACTAGACATTAACATGTCAACAATATGTACATCAATTATAAGATATTATAAGATATAAGATATTGAGATATCCGCAAAAAGTCTGAGGCCATGTCGAAAAAAAACAACGTACGCCAATGACTTCGAAACTCAATTCGTTTGCCGAATACGTGATTAGGATATAAAAACACTTTGAAATGTTTATACTAGAGAAGGCCGGTACACATCATGACCTCATTTTTGTGATCCATTCAAAATAAATATGAAATAAGCTGTATTATTACTTATTACATTACACGTTTTATTGAAATTACAAGTCGTAGAACAACTATTATTACTAGTTCAATGTCACCGTTTGGCTGGGGGTGTCTGTCAGAGTCAGCTCTACCAGAAGGATTGGACGTGGTTCTCCAGCAAAACGTAGCAACACAATTTTAAGATTTAATACATTTCAATTTATACTATCGTCGAATACCTTGAATGAATTGCGAATTGTAGTCTGAAGTTCAGTTGACTTCTTTATCGAAAAAGCTGGTTATGTTTATAAAAACAAAACTTGTACCAAATCATCTGCGAGTACTAGGTATGTGTAGGAGACGAAACTATGCTGCAACAAAATTGTTTTGATATTCAGTATGTTTCTTCTCGAACAGCAACATTGATTATTCTGCTTCCGAAAATATCGTCAAATACGTTGAATGAATTGTATTGTAGTCTGAAGTTCAGTTTACTTCTTTATCGAAAAAGCTGGTTTAGTTTATCGAGAAAAAAACTTGTACAAAATCATCTGCTAGTACTAGGTATGTGTAGGTGTAGGAGACGAAACTATGCTGCAACGAAATTGCTTTGATGTTCAGTATATTTCTTCTCGAACAGCAATATTGATTATTCTGCTTCCGAAAGTAAAGGTGATCGACAACATGTCCCAGTTTCCAGGTTTGTGATTTGTCAAGTACGCCTACGATGGTGTTATTTCCAGTCAGTTTCAGCATCCGATGAGCGCACGAACTTATCAAATTTTGTATGGATATGATTAAAAAATATCCCATGCAATTCGAACAATTGCTATGCATATCAGGTTTTATATTGTTGACCGGTTCACTGGTATCATCGTTCAGCAGGATTAACTTATCGCTAACGTTTTCTCTCAGAACTCTCAGGATAAGTTGTCCTAAATTCTCTCTGCTATAGTGAAACAGTAACTTTTGCTGTTTTTAAATAATTCCGGATCAGGAATTATCGAATTAGGTAACAATTCTTAACTTGTTCGAAGTCATATACTTATTGCATTGGTTTGAAGTCAACCATTTAATCAACTCTTTTCTGGAATGTTTCATATTCAAACACACAATTAATATTATAATCTTTGTTTATTGGGTTAAAACTTGGAACGAATTGAATTTGAATTTGAACATACAAGTCACGCAGACCAAATAAGTCAGTTACGATGCGCTTCTCGTACGCACTCACGAATTATACCGCATATATTCTACGATGTATCGTAGATTTATTGATCATGACATGGAACAAACCTTCTACGTGAACAGCAAAATTCAATTCGGGTTCGGAATTCGAGCCGGTTAAAAACTCAATCCGGTGTCGCGTAACGATCCCCACTCCAAACCACGAGCGCTCGCCAATCCGCCCCAATCTGCACCGCTAATAGTAGCCCGATCTGCCGCCGCCGTTGCGAGACGATCGCGATGCCGACGACGAAGAGGACGACTTATGCTGGTGCTGCTGGCTCTGTTGCTGCTGCTGTTGCTGCTGCTGTTGCAATTGCAGCTGCTGCTGGTACGTCGATGGCGCTGGCACCGGCATCACCACACCTCGATCGGCGTACTGCCCGGTCTGCGCATATCCATGCTGTCCGCTGCTGTGCTGCTGCTGGCCGTGCGCCGAATTGTTGGAATGTTGCTGCTGCTGCGACATTTGCGATGCCTGCGCATTGGGGTAGCCCGAATTGTTATAGTAGCCGTACTGTTGCTGCTGCTGTCCCTGTGCCAGCTGAGGCTGTTGCTGCTGCTGCTGAATATGTTCGCCACCGACGCCACCGCTGTTGTTGTAACCGCCACCACCATTCCCGCGGAACGGATTCGTGCTCTGTGTCTGATGATGCGCATTCCACAACATCGGATGCTGCTGGTCGATCTGCTGCTGCTGATGCTGCTGCTGCTGTGCCCCATATCCCCCCACGCCATTCCCTGCCGCCACCGATGGCGCGGCATCCTGTCCGCCATCCTCCTTCAAATCGGGGAACCTCGATCCCATTTGCAGCCCAAACAAATACGGCGTATCGTCGGCCGACCGGTTCTTCAGGTACACATCGGTCAGCGCCTCCAGCTGCTCCTTGGTGATGTGCTTGCTCTGCAGCGTGATCGATGTGGCCAGCTGCTTCATCACCAGCTGTCGCGACTCGATGTCCTCGCGTCGCTTCGCCTCGGCCTCGCGCAGCCGTCGCTGATCGTCGGCCAGCCGCTCCTGCTCCTTCAGGCGCTCCAGATTCAGGCGCGCCTCCGTCATGTGCTGCTCCTCGCGCTGCTTCGTCTGCGCATCGATGATGCGCGTGATGCTCATCACGTGCGCGATCACCTTGCGCACGGAGCGCACCTTGTGCTGTTCCACGCATCCGGCCAGCAGCAGACCCTTCAGCTTCTCGCTAACGGTGTCCAGCAGCACGCTGTTGTCGCTGCTCATCAGCAGCTCGTCGGCCAAATTGGCCTTGACCTTCTCGAGGGCGACCGCCTTCGACAGCAGATCGACGACGCGCGGCCCGAGGCTGCTGCCGAGCAGGTCCTCGAAGGCGGACAGAAGGCGCAGCACCGAGATGACGGTGACCGATTCGGTGACCGGTTCGAGGTTCTCGAGCAGCTGGGCCTCGGTCAGAGAGGCGTTGTGACGCTGGTCGCTGGTCGAGGGTTTGGACGACGACGACGATGCGGTCGTCTTGTGCGATGTGGACTTGCTGTTGCTGCTGCCGCTGCTGCTGTGGGTCGATTTCGAAGCCGGCTGCTTGCTCGAACTCTGCGCCGATGATTTCCGCTCGACGGGCGAACGATCGCGATCGGACCGCGAACGCGACGCAGACGAGCTCGACGCGTTGGCCGCACTGCCGCGTTCGTGCAGCTCGTCGCGCTTGCGTTCGCTTGTACTCACCTTTTTGTCAGTCGTCGTCGTCGTCGTCGATGACTTGCTGGCCGCTGCGGCGGAGCTCTTCTCGTCGGAGCGTTGCTTGCGATACTCACGATCGCGTTCGTCGCTGCGCTGTTTCGCACTGGCCGTACCGGCAGCCGTCGAAGGTACAACTACCGCCTCGTGTGGGCCGCCGCTCTTCACGCTGTGCGGCTTCGAGTCGGAGCGCTCCCATCGCGAAGTCCGCAACTTGGCCGCTGTCGACAGAGATGCCCCGCCATTCGCCGGTGGTGGCTGGATCTGGCCGTCCACTGGCAAATCCAACTCGCGGCGGATTCGCCGATCGGCGCGCTTCAGCTCGTCGTCGTTCAGCTCGTGCACGCGCACCAGCCAGAAGCGCGTCCAGTCCGCGCTGAAGTCGTATTCGCCGGTGTCGACGCCCTCGGCGCGCAGCTCGGCGCTGCGTCGCTGCCAGAACTGCTTCCACTCGGACGGGTAGAGCGGATGCTCTTCGGGGGCGGTCTCGAAGCGCTGCAGTTCGGTCTGCAGTTCGGCTTCGGTGGCGTCTAGTTTGCGACGGTACAGCGCGTAGGTTTCGGGCGTGCAGTCGCCGTTCGGCGACAGAGTGGCCGCCGGCGTTGGGTGGCTGCGGCATGTCGGAGTGGGTGGGTGGTTGGTATTGAAATGATGGGTCCGTTGGCAAACGGTTGGTTTGTTGGTTTAAACGATGAGCGCTTCACACATTCCAGAGTGGAACGAGAGCGTCTGATGCGTATGTGTGTGTGGAGTGTTTTGTGTTGAACCCATATCGGACATGGTCCAGATTCAAACCAAAGAAAATGTTATATCAGAAAATGTTTTTTATGTTCTTCAGCAAAATAGGCACTTGACGATTTGACTGGGTAATTCAGCTTGAAGGTTAGGCCTGAGCCTGAGCCTCCTGAACGACAAGTCATTGGTTAATATGGAAAAGATATTATCTTACTGTGTGATAATTGAATTGAAACTTGGTCCAAACACTTGTTTGAGTAAATGTTAAGATATCATATCAGTTATAAGTTATAATTGTAGCTGATTTGGTCCGTCGGACTGGACCGCAGTCCGAAATGGGGATTCAAGTGTGTCTGGGTCTGTGTGTGTGTGTCTGTGTGTGTGTGTATGTGTGTGTTAGTGCTCTGAAACACTTACCCAATTCCATCGTCATTATCATGACGATACCGCTTCGAATGAACGTTATCAGTATCCGTCACCAAAATCACATCATCGTCATCCGTGCCATCGTTCTGCTGATCTTGCTCCCGCAGCTTCTCCTTGTGTATCCAATCGCTTAAGCTCTGGTTCTGCGCACGCCCATCGTCATTGTACTCCTCCTCGTAGTAGGCCTCCAGTTCATTTGCATCGGGCATGAAATTCCCGCCGCCGTTCGCCTTCGCCTTCAGCTGTTCGCGCAGCTCGTCGGCGCCCACGAACCCGGTCAGCGGCACCGGCACGTCCTCGTCAAAGTGCCTCATCTCGTCGATCAGCTTCAGGTACTGCGGCTTGCTGCGCTGGTAGTTGTCGTTCCGGATGATGGTCGGCCGCAGCCGCCCGAAACGATCCTCGATGCGCTGGCAGATGTGGCGCATGGCCTGGCGGCACTGGATGCTCTCGAAGGTGACGCGCGTGCTGGACCATTGCATCAGCGGCAACAGCGGCGCCAGCGAGGCAGGAAAATGCTTTTGCTGAGAGTGTGAGTATGTGTGTGTGAGTGTGAGCGAAGGTGGTTAAGATTGTGCGGGATGAGATTATCCGAGCGCGTTGATTCAAATCGGATCAATTATATAGTTAATGGATCGTGGACCAAACCATCTGGTAATCTGGTCCAATGGTAATTTAATCATTCAGAATAATTCAATTGAACTTTAGCTAAGTTCATTCGCCCTCACTGCCGATCGCACAACTTACCACATACATCGACTTGTGCAAATTCTGCAGCACATGATGCGAAACGGCGCCCGCACTCGCAATGGGCATATTGCACAGCGCACATTCGTAGCCCAGCACCTCGCTCTTCTTGAAGGAGCCACCGACCAGCTCCACAATGTACTCCAGACCCACCATTCCCTTGGCATTGCTGCGGTTCAGTAACTCCAATACCTGAGCAGCTGTCCGTTTGATTGTCTTCAGCGGGAAGCCACCCGAATCGGAGGGCGTGTCCCCCGGTCCAGGTCCCAGACGACCAGCGGCCGTCATGCGTTTCATGGCGGCGTCGGCAGATTGCGATGCCACAGGATTAAACTGTTTCACGGTGATGCTGTGCGAAGCGAGCCAAGTGAGCCCCCTTGGTCGATACTCTGGTTCTTGTGGTGCGATGTTTCTGTGTCCAATATATTCGGCTTGGTCACGTTCGCGATGCCAAAGTTGTCACAATGCAACAACGCCTTTGGCCCTTGTATCCGTTCCGTTGGTTAGTAATTTGCAATTTAATTAGCTGGCTTGCCCTCGAACATCAGCTTGTCGCCTTCGTCGATTGAATCCTATCCGAATAGGTTCACCTGTGAAATTGTACGCACTATTGTGTGCTTGGTTTTGATGCCAGATTGGGCTTCAAAATGAAATGTGATTGAACAATCAAATATGCGATTACGACAATGAGCTAACTGTGCGTTGTTTGCCAATGAGCTGGGGTCCCAGAAATGGGCGAAGTCTCGCCTAGAGCCTAAGAGTCCGCGTCCGCCTGGATGAAAAAAGCGCGATTGCAACAACACGCAGCAGCACGACCGATTATCACTATCGAAATGAAAGGAATGAAAGATGGAAGAGCGAAGTTTAAACACAGAGATTACCATTCACTTGGCACCACTGCCCAGCGCACCGTTGTCATTTATAATTGCAAAGTGTTCTAGTACGTTTTTCGGGCTACGCTTGGCGCTTGGCTCGTCGTCGTGTTTACGTGAACATAACCTTATAAATCTCAGCATTTGTTTTGATTCATATTCATTCTTCATTCCTACAAATAAGCGACGAAAGCGACGCAACCTACAGCACCATGGCCAAAGTTATCACAGCCGCCCAGCAGCGCATCACGCTGGCTGCCAAAAAGAAGCCCCCTCGCCAGCAGCTGAAAAACGTTCTCGCCCAGCCATTTGCTCGCCACTGGCCCGAATGCAGTCCAGCCGAAGCGCTGGCACTCATCGATAGCATCAACTCCGTACAGCTGCCCGCATCAGTCGAGGACGACGGCAGCGGCTCCGCTGCCAAGACCATTTGGCGATCCTCACACTGCACAATAGGAATGCAAGCCACATTGCGGCGACTCAACAAACCGCCATCTACAGAAACACGAATCGATCTGCTCCTGCTGGCCGCCGACATACGACCCAAGTTCATCGTCGACCAGGTTCTGCTGCTCGCCTTCGCTCACAATCCGCAAATCCGATGCGTGCTCCTGCCCGAATTGCAGCAGCTGCTCAAACCCGCCGATCGACTCGGATTGCCCGCCTGCATGTGCATCGCGCTGACTGGCATCGCGACGACTCCTGAACTGCGTGCGCTCGGTGTTCATGTGGCCCAGCTGATGCAGCGATTCCCGGTGCCGGCGTCATATCAGCGGAACAGTGTGCAGGCGGCGAAGAGGCCAGCAGTGCAGGTAAAACCGTCGAAACGTCGCACTCTGCCGCCAGTTCGCATTGACGAGATCCACCTGCCTCGCCAGCAGTCCGGCCAGCGGGCCTTTGTGCCCGAGGGCACCGTCGACAAATCCGAGTCGACCACCAAGGCCGATTGGTCCGATTACATTTCGCTAGGCGGCAGCAATGCCGCTCCGAAAAAGTCGTCCGTCGCAAAGCAGCAACGTCCCGGATCGTTGAGTGCCATCGAAGCGATGCGGCGCAAAATGAAAGTGCCGCCAGCAGGCAAAGGTAACATTTATCGCACGCTAACGGTCAACCGAGTGCAGGGCAATCCGAACAAGGTGCACAAACAAAAGAATGCGAAGCCAAATAAACGATGAACAAACTTACACGCAATTCGCTCACTGATCAGTTTTCGGAACTCGGTTTTAATTTACTCTCGATTGCGCCAGCTATCTGGTCACATTTTGCGGTGGACTCGGGCGGTTGCGTTTATTCCTCGGTCTTGGGGAACTTGCTGCCGTAGTACGGAATGTACGTGCACACGGCCTTCCAGTCGGACAGGTACAGACCGAGCAGGGCGCCGCCGGTGCCGAAGGTGGCCAGCGAGCCGATCCTACGAGAACACGAATCGATTGTGCGTTGAGTCGATATGTTATATTTTGGTGTTGGTGGTTTAATGCTGGTGTGAACTTGGTTATGTAACCAAAACAATGCTCACCACTGCGTCGCCTGGGCAGCCTGTTTCTTGCCGAAGACCAGTTTCATGTTGAGGCTGAGGTGTGTAGCGTTGCGGAGCACCTGCGGAACGGTGGGCGAGATAGGGATTCTAATAGAATGGGCTTGAAAAATGTAATATTTTGGTTCCCACTTACGAGAAGCGCAGCTGAAGAAGTTCAATAATACAATCTGACAGATCGACCAGATGTTTTCTTCTTGCGCTTTCTGACATTACAGCCAAGACACCGGCTACGATGTGTTTGTTGACCTGTCCGCAAGAGGGCACTGTTATCGGCGAGGGTGTGATATCCGTCGTAACATATATATGTTACAAGTGATACAGGATACAGGAAACAGGACAAACATCAATCCGAAAAAGTTATCTCAAGATCCTCGAAGAGCTTGATCTTCAAAAATGGAAATGTATCCGGGTAACACAGCCCTAACTATATTTGATTATAGTCGGTGAAGTATTTTGTTGTTTTATTTGACACATGCGCACGTATATAATATATATCTGTGTTATCAATAGTCCATAGTCCAGTATATAAACTGAAAATATAAAACAAACAGCAAAATTACACGAGCTTCGGTGATTCCCCGAATCAAAAGAGCGTCGCTAGAGTTACACATGGGGCTTGCAGTTTTTGCATCAGTTACACAGTTCCCCAGCATTGCATCAACCAAACACCAATCAAACATCTACCGCATTGCATCAACCACACGTCGCGTTTCACGTTTCAAGCTTATTCACGCCAGCAGCTCACCGCAATGAGACCCAAAACAAACGACGACACAATACCAAACCTGGGCGTAGCCTTCGCCACGATGGCCATCCAAAACGCAGACGACGACGACGACGACGACACCGCCGATCTCGTCGCCCGTCCCTACCAGGAGCAACTCCTCGAGGTCTGCCTGCAGCGCAACACCATCATCTATCTGCCCACCGGCGCCGGCAAGACCTTCATCGCCCTGATGGCCATCAAGCGTCTCTCCGCCGACCTGACGCGTCCGCTGGCGGCGGGCGGCCGGCGCTCCGTGTTCCTGGTGAACACGGTGGTGCTGGCCCAGCAGCAGATGGAGTGCATCCGACGGTCGACGGCGCTGCGCGTCGCCAAGTACACCGGCGACATGAACGTGGACGCGTGGCGTCGCGACACCTGGCTGCAGCACTTCGAGGCCAACCAGGTGCTGGTGGCCACGTGCCAGATCATTCTCGACGTGCTGCGGCACGGCTACATTGAGCTGCGCCACCTGAATCTGATCATCTTCGACGAGTGCCATCACGGTCGCGTCGACCATCCGATGCACCAGCTGATGCGGCTGTACCATAAGGCCGCCAGCAGCGGCGGCGACGACTCGCCCCGGATCATCGGTCTGACCGGCATGCTGGTCGGCACGTCGGTGAAGCCGTCCAACGTCATCGAGAACCTGGACCAGCTGGAGGCCACCTTTCAGGCGTCCATCGCGACGGTGCGCACGTTCAGCGAGCTGAACAACGTGCTGGTGTACTCGACCAAGCCGCAGGAGCTGGTGCTGCGCTATCCGGACGCGGTGGCCAGCGCCGAGGTGGCCGCCGGCCTCGAGTCGGTGCGCTCGGTGGTGCGGCGACTGATCGCGGAGCTGCTGCAGCTGGTCGAACAGTGGCCGGTCGATCGGACGCATCAGCGCACGTCGAAGGCGCAGTTGCGCGAACAGTTTGCGCTCGGCTCGGTGGCCAAGTGGATCAGCTCGCTGCTGAACGATTTCGTGTACCAGATGGACGATCTGGGGCTGTACGGGGCGAGCGTGGCGATTGTGGCGGCGATAGTGGAGCTGGAGCTGAAGAAGTTGGCGGCGGGCACGCAGCGCATGCGGCAGCTGCTGCGGCTGGTGATCTGCGGGGCGGAGCAGGTGAGGCATCTGCTGGTGCATGCGGTGTACGAGTTCGATGAGGATGACGAGGAGGAGGCTGAGGCGGAGGAGGGGAAAAAGACTGGAGAATCGGCGGACGATGCGCAGACGATTCTGTGCAATTCTTCGCCAAAGATGGTGCATTTTCTGACGTACATCCGGCGGTACTTTCAGGAGATGGACGAAGGAACGGCAGGTATGATGTTTTGCTTGTTGAATCTAATTTTTTTTTCAGACAAAACAATTTCGTATGTAACTGGAGGTTTACTAATATAGTATACAACGATTGTTGTTCGAGGTAAACCCCCTTTTGATACAAGGTCAACTAGCATTATTATTGAACCTTCTAGATGGTTTCTTATCAGTAAACGTAATAAAATAATACGATCAAATTAATTGTGTCAGAACTACGAGGACACATCACAAATTTAGCCTGATATAAATCAGGAGTATTGATATATGTATTTATTTAATTAGCACATTTTCTCAAGTTGTTCATCGAACTGCTGAACAAAAAATCACCTACCCATATTTATCCCGCATGCACGTTAACACCGGTCTCCTTCACATCACTCACACTCACCACACAGGCCAAGTGAAAGCCCTCGTCTTCATGCACCGCCGCCACTCGGCCAAATGCGTCTTCCACGTACTCCAGCGCTACGCCCAGGCCGTCGGGCTGCCCGTGCAAGCGGACTTCATGGTCGGCGCCAACAACGGCCTGCCCGACGGCATCGACTCCATTCTCGAGCATCGGCAGGCGCGCAACGTCGTCGAGCGCTTCCGGCGCAACGAGCTGAACGTCATCGTGGCCTCCAGCGTGCTGGAGGAGGGCATCGATCTGCAGGACTGCAATCTGGTCATCTCGCTGGACGCGCCGCAAACGTTCCGCGCGTACGTGCAGAGCATGGGCCGAGCGCGCCAGCCGACCAGCCGCTACGTGCTGTTCTGTGCGCGCAGCGAGTACGCCAAGCAAATGCTGAAGCTCGCCGAGTACCGGCAGGTGCAGACGCAGCTGCGCGAGTACCTGATTGGGCGCACGCACGATCGCCAGGGGCCGCTGCCCGAGGACGTGGAGCGCGAGTTCGCCGAAGTGGATGCGGGACTGCGCTATCGCACCGCGGCGGGCGCGATACTGGAGGAGCAGAGCGCCGTGCAGCTGCTGAATCGCTACGCGAGCTCGATGCCGAACGACGTGTTCACGCTGGCCGCGATCCAGTGGCGCCAGGTGCGCGTGACCGGCGGCGCCGGCGATGCGCGGCGCCGGCTGGGCGAGCCCACCGATCCGGTTCGGGTGTCGGTGTGCCTGCGGCTGCCGATGCAGTCGCGCGTCAAGGAGGAGATCCGCGGCGATCCGCGCGGCTCGCTGAAGCTGGCGAAGAGAGCGGCGGCGTTCCGGGCGTGTGTGCGGCTGCACGAGGCGGGCGAGCTGAACGACAATCTGATGCCGATCAATGAGCGCCGGTGTTTGCAGGTGGTGAGCGGCGATTATTTCGGGCATTGGCGCCGGCATGCGGATGGTGAGTGTGATTGAATTTGTGGGAATTTATGTGAAGGTGGTATAATATTGTGAATGCGTTCGATTATGTTGGAGGGAGTTATTACATTCCATTCTTAGTGGACTAGCACAAAATCATCAGCCGGTCATTTTACTCATTTTCATTCTTAACCACTGCCGGCCATTCTCATAACCACAATGTAACCCCTGTCTACAAGGACCCATACTATAAAAGGTTCCTGAGATTTGTTATTTCTCCAACCTGCCTCCGCGACAGACGATGTCCGCGAAGCGGGCACCCGCAAAGCCGTCCGCTTGCACGCCATCTGCCGGCCGCTGGTCCTGTTCGACTGCAGTCCGTTGCGACGCAAAACCGAAGTCTACATGTACGTCATCGACATGGAGCCGGCCTTCAGTCCGACCGACCAGCCAGACGATCCAACCGTCGCCGGCATTTATCGCATCCTCAGCAATCCGAAGCGCCGTCGCTTCGGACTGCTGACCGCCAGCCGACTGCCACCCGTCGGCGCCATGAAGTTCTTCCAGCATTATGGTGCCGTGACGGTGCGCTTGCGTCCGAAGCCGAAAATAATCCAGCGTGGCAGGTTATTGGACGATGAGGCGTCTAGGTACCCGCTATTCATAATCCATATTTTTTCAATTGCGAATGTTTAATTTCTAAAATGCCTTTTCCGATTATTCGTACAGACTCGACACCATGCTGCTCTCCACCCACGAGCATCTCTTCAATCACCTGCTCGGCTGCGTTCGGCCGTTCCTCGCCCGCACCGACGATACGGCTCCCGCCAGCGGCGCCCAGCACGACTATCTCATCGTACCGTGCACCGAGCACGGCGACATCGACTCGGACGCCTGCAGTCGCATGCTCCGAATGCCAACCCGAGTGGCTAACCTGCCGCTGCCGACCGAACCAGAGCGCGCCGCCGCCAACTATGCCGCCGCCGACTACGAGGACGCCATCGTGGCGCCGTGGTACCGGCGCGAGCGCACCGACTGCTACGTGGTGACGCGCGTCTGCCCGGAGCTGACGCCGCACTCGCCGATGCCCGGCGGCGGCGTGGCCGCCTCGTTCGAGCGCTACGTGACGGACAAGTACCAGCCGCACCGGCCGGTCAACGGCGACACCGCCTTCATGCTGGAGGTGCGCGGCATCGTGCACCAGCGCCTCAATCTGCTGGTGCCCGGCGAGGGGCCCAGCGGCGCCAGTGCGAAACAGGCGACGGCACGCTCGGCACGCTCCAAGATCATCCAGTACCTGATACCGGAGATGTGTCATCGGCTGCCGGTGCCCGCCGATCTGTGGCTGCAGGCCACCTTTGTGCCGAGTGCGCTGCATCGGCTGCACTATGCGCTGCTGGCGGAGGAGCTGCGCGGCGAGATGAACCGCGAGCTGGGCGTCGTCGCGGACGCGACGGAGGAATATCGGCCGGACGCGATGCTGGAGAAAGTGGTGCCGGTGGAGCGACCGGTCGCGGTCGCACAGAAGGTGGCCGCCGTGAAGGGCCGTCGTGGCCAATCCGGAACGACGACGACGACGGAACAAAAGCTCGATGTCACGGCCGCCGACGAATTGTCGGATCCGTGGGCCGTAATGCTGGCGGAAGCGGATTCTAAACCTCCACCAACAGACGATGCGGGCCTCGCCGATCCGTGGCGTCTGCCGGATATTGCAGAGGCGAGCTGCAGCAGTTCCGACGACGACGACAACGACGTAGAGGGTCCACCAGCCACGGTGCCCGGCGACGACTTCCTCGCCAATCCGTGGCCGACGTTCGAGGAGCCGCGCGACCTGTCGCACAGCCTGGACACCATCTACCAGGTCGATTTGCAGTACCATCAGCGCTTCGTGGCCGCACACGGCCAGACGCCCTTCGACGCGGACCCAACGCCCGAATCGGCGGTCATCGACGACGAACTGATGGTCGGTGGCGGCGATGGTGAAGCCGCTGCGGCTGCGGCTCCGGCTCCGTTCGCCGAGATCCGGCTGCTGGGCATCGATCCGACGGCCCGAACGGAGGGCGTGCGCCAGTGCGATCTGCTGGCGGCGCTGACGTCGTCGCGCTGCGGCGACGTGTTCGACGGCGAGCGCCTGGAGATGCTGGGCGATGCGTTCCTGAAGTTCGCCTCCTCCGTGTTCCTGCTGCGCCAGCACCCCGATTGGCACGAGGGCCATCTGAGCGCGTGCAAGGGCCAGCTGGTGAGCAATCGGAATCTGTACTATTTGGCGGATCAGCGCCATTTGGGCGGTCGGCTGAAGTTGACGTTGTTCGAGCCGCTGTCCACGTGGGAGCCGCCGGCGTTCCGGGTGCCGCCGGCGCTGGTGCAGGCGATGCGGGTGGCGAAGCTGCCGGCGCATTTGCTGGCCGGATGGACGGCCGAGGGGGATGAGCGATTGACGGGTGAGTGCGGAAGGACGAATATTTTAGTCTCTATTGACCGAAGCTCTGGGCAATTCGGTGGGTTAGTCTCCCTGGGTTCGAATGTGATGGTAACACGTAACGTACCGCTTGGCAAGGCGATTATTGCTAAACGACACATTATATTGAAAAACTGTTATCTTTTTTAGAATACCTTTTTTATACTACAATTTTGTTTGAAAAATTTAACACTAATTGTGGTTGTTATGACCAATTTTCGTTCACACCACTTATGCCGTGAACGGTTCAACATGTTTTGTTTTCATATGATGGTGCGGATGTTCGGTAATTTCCATTTTTTAAATATATTTTTTCCATCAATGGTTCACATTGCACTACTTAGAAATACAATAAACCAG